>PVIJ01020234.1:0-21251 GCA_004024925.1 Scalopus aquaticus | reverse complement strand
CCCCTCTAATTCCATCCATGTTGCTGCAAATTGCATGTGTTTATCTTCTTTCCATGATGAATAGTATTCCATTGCGTATATGTACCACATCTTCTTGATTCAATCATCTATTTTTGGACATCTGGGTTGCTTCCATACCTTTGCTATTGTGAACAGTGACGCAATGAACATACGGGTGCATGTATCCTTTCGGAAGAGTGTTTTTGTGTCCTTTGGGTAAATTCCCAAAAGTGGGATTGCTGGGTCGTATGGAAGCTCCATGTTTAGCAGTTTGAAGAATCGCCATACAGCTTTCTATAGTGGTTGGACCAGTTCACATTCCCACCAGCAGTGTAGAAGAGTTCCTTTTTCTCCACATCCTTTCCAACATTTGTTGTTGCCTGTATTTTTAATGTGTGCCATCCTCACAGGTGTGAGGTGGTATCTCATAGTGGTTTTGATTTGCATTTCCTTGATTATAAGTGATGTGAGCATTTTTTCATGTATCTGTTGGCCATTTGCTTTTCTTCTTTGGAGAAGTGCCTTTTGAGCTCTTCTGCCCATTTTTGATTGGGTTAATGGCTTTTTTGTTGTTGTTGAGTTGTGTGAGTTCCTTGTAAATTTTTGTTATCAGTCTTTTATCAGATGTATTGTGTGCATAGATCTTTTCCCAGTTGGTAGGGTGTCTGTTAGTTTTGGTTAATGTCTCTTTTGCTGTACAGAAGCTTTTTATTTTGATGTAATCCTGTCTCTTTATCTTGTCTTTCACTTCCTTCGCTTTGAGGGATGTGTCTTTCAAGATTTTGCTGAGATGTATGTCGTGTAGAGTTTTGCCTATATGTTCTTCTATACATTTTATGGTTTCAGGTCTTACTTTCAGGTCTTTTATCCATTTTCAGTTGACTTTTGTGCAGAGTGTGAGGTAGTAGTCTAGCTTCATTTTTTTGCATGTGGCTGTCCAGTTTTCCCAACACCATTTATTGAATAGACTGTCCTTGTTCCACTGCATTTTCTTTGCTCCTTTGTCAAAGAATAGTTGTTCATAGATATGTGGCTTTAATTCTGGGTATTCTATTCGGTTCCATTGGTCTTTCTGTCTGTTTTTGTTCCAGTACCATGCTGTCTTAATTATTATGGCTTTGTAATATAGTTTGAAATCAGGGAGTGAAATTCCTCCATTTTCTTTCTTTTTAGTTAGGTGGGCTTTAGCTATGTGTGGTTTTTTGTGGTTCCATATGAATTTCATCAGTAGTCGATCTATTTCTTTGAAGAATGTCATTGAGATTTTTATTGGAATAGCATTGAATCTGTAAATTGCTTTTGGTAGGATTGCCATTTTGATAATGTTAATCCTTCCAATCCATGTTCTACTAAGTCTCTGTGTTATGATTAAAAACTATTAGTTTTGTTTTATTGACCTATCAGTTTACATACCAGTATACTTCTTTGATTATAAATTTGTATTGGTTATAATACCTTTTACATCACATCCTTCTATGAAATTCTTTTTTCACAAAATTTCACAAGTCATTCTTTTTTATTATCTCATAATTATTTTTATTGAGATAATATTGATTTATAATACTGTATATGATTCAGAGATATAAGATTACACCTTTTCAGATGTATGTTACCACACCACACCATAGTCCATTGTGCCCCCTCCCAAGTCATTTTTAATACTTCTGGATTTCAGATGAAGTTTAATACAAATTTACTAAACTAAATAAAGAAAATTGAACATGACAATAAAAAATAATAAGGACCTCCTGGTGGCATAAGGGATTAAGTCTCAGTGCTATCACCACTGTGGCCTGAGTTCCATCTCTCGCCAGGGAGCTAACCCACGTGGCACAGCGGACCTCTCCTGTCTCACTTGCTGTTGCTCCCCTCAGCAGTATATTTCAGTCATTCCACCTGTTCTTCTCCCTACTCTGTCTCTGGTGAATCCTCTCACCACCCCCCCCCCCGGCCTACACCCCAGCTCTTGTATGCATAAATAAATAAATCTTTTAAAAAAAGCACTTTTTAGATAACTTGTTAATTAGCATATAGGGATATGCATATTTACATATATGTATATTTCAATAGTACATATTAGTAGTGTTCCTATATGCATGTGTATACCTCATATTTTAAATTGAGATAATCCATATGAATTTATGAATTTTGTTGAATTTTATGTATCACACTTTCCAAATGATTATTTGAAATGTATAGTATAATATAGTATATATAATAATATACAGAAAAAAATCTTGATTTTTGTATATTTATTTTGGTCCTCATTAATTCTGTGTATTTATTAGTTAGTTCTAAGACATATGTGTATGTATACACAATATATTTACATAAACACACACATCATACACACACACACACAAACTGCTTATATTGCTAATTTTTTGTGTATGTCACTTTATCTAAAAATAGTAATGACTTCATTTCTTCCTTTCTAATCACCCTAAATCTTGTTTCTGTTATCAGTTATTATATTAGCACAGTATTTAGAACTTTGGTCTTATTCTTGATTTTAATGGAATTATATTAATGATTTGAATTTTCTAGAGATTAGAGGAAAATGTAAAGAAGTCTATGTCATACTACATATCTCTACTAGGAGATTTTATCATGGTAAGCAATGCTAGGGATGGGTGATGGCTTTTTTCAATAGTATTTCAGCAATAATATAGAACAGCTTGTCCAGGTCCCAGCACTGGCAGTAATGAGACTATAGACACAAAGAGATTGCTTTCACTTTGGTTTTCTACTGAAAAGAAAATAAACATTGCAAAGAATGCATGTGCTGTGGGGAGAATGTGTGGGGCACATGGCTTTGCACTGCCTCCCCAGTTCATCAGAGTGAGGGGTTGGTGGCTTTGGAGGCATCCAGAACTAGAAGCCCCTGGGTTAAGGGTGAAATGAAGGTGGGGTAGGTGGAAGGAGGCATGTATGAAAGGTTGTGTATACTCTACTGTTATTTATTTCCAAATTCTGTCTCTTCATACATTAGTGCTCTTACCTGGGTTTTCATTTCAGTACAAGAAGCTATTAATTTTAATAGAATAGCTCATATTCTATTTAATCTATTTATACAATGTATTACATTAATGTATCTCATGAAAACTAAATGAGCTTTTCATTCTCACTATTTTCCTTGCATAGTTAGGGTGGGTATTTTAAAATTTACAATCCAAATATTTTATTAAGGATTTTGGCAACTAAAAAATATTTATTTTAACATCACTAAGTTTTTTGTTGTTTTGGTTAAAGGTTATTTTGGCAAGAGTCAGCATTGAGATTTTTCTAGTTACTAAAATGAATTTTTTTTTTCATCTTATTTGACGCTCTGAAATGGATGGTAGAATGTGGGAAACACCTATTATTTAAAACACTGAAACTGTCTGAGACAAAAACCATTTTACACACACACACACACACACACACACACACCTGTATATATGTTATTGTTTTTCAATATCTTGAATAAATAAAAAAATAGTTCCATCTATGTTGCTGTATTATCTGATTTATAATTTACTTGGCTGTGTTTTATTTCTTCTAGTTCATTAATTTTTTATCGTTATTATTTGTTCTGTCTTGTTTTCTCATGCAATTTTGTTGTTGCTATTGTTGTTTCTCACATCTTTAATTGAATTCTAAATATTGATGTTAATTACATTTTTTAATATGTAAAATATTAAACAAAATGTTTTGCTTCTGAGTACAATTTGAGAACATCTTATAACTTTTCAAAGTGGTTCATGCTCATTATTTTATACAAAGTTTGAAATTATATGTTGATGTTAAAAGTTCTTTATTACTAAAGGGCTGTTAGAAACATCTTTATCCATTTTTAAAATGTACATATCTATTTTGATTTCTATTTCACTGCACAGAGTTGTAAAGTATAATCCACACGTTCTATCACCTAGAACTTTCCTCTTTATCTTGTCTGTGGCCAATTATTACAAATAGTTTATCATAAATCTGAAAGATTGCTTGATTGCAGTACCTTTTTAGTTAAACTGTATTTTTTCTAATATTAATTTCTATGTATGATTATTTTTTACTAATATCAGTTTATTTGCTGCTGTTTTAACCATAACGTTTCTAATTATCAAAACTGGGGCTATACACATATTTGAGTCTGGACCTTTGGAGAACCTATATGCAAATAAATAATATATTGGATATTTTCCCATTTTCTTTATAATTCAGATAGAAGAGAGCACAGAGACAAACAAAAAAGATCAGAAATCAAAATTATATATAATTATCCTCAATTTGTCTACAGCATCTATGTTCAGAGTGCAGAAATAGAATACTATGTGTCATTTACTGTGAAAGACAACATCTTTGAGTTTTTAAATTCCTCTAAGAATTTAACTTTGAAAAAGCTTTCTTCTTGACACCTGGCAAACAGAAAGTGAAATAAAAGAGAGTGTATTAATGAGACATTGTTTCATGCTTTTAGTGGGTCAATTTAGTTTCAGAAATGTTAGAAAGTTGACAAGCTTGACAAAGTGTTTTCCTTTTTATTTTCAGACATCTCATTTATGAAATAGATCTCATTAATTAATAGAAAAATAACAACAAGAACAAAACAGCAGATGGAAAATAAAGCACTTCTTTTTTTGTTTTTAAGCTGTCTTGGACAATCAGCAATTTTCAGTGACAGGCTATGCAGTCACATCTATTACTTAGACCAATGACGAGGCAGTGAAAACCCAAATTTAGAATATTCTCACTGTAGTTCAGTGATGAGACAGGACCTGTCCAACATAATTTTCATATCTATGTACCCAGACAGGGTATGCTTTTTTTTAGTTTTCATGCTATAGAACAATGGTAAAACTGCTATAAAAAGCTCCTGCTACTACTTCTGAGGTAGCTATGCTGTATTTAAAAAAAAAAAATTGCTTTAGAAGTAAAAGGCAGGTTTGAGATTTAGTTCTGACACTACGAGCAGTTTGACATTGAGAAATTCATTTAACCTTTACGTTCCTGTTATGTTATTTGTAATATAAGAAATTTTTGAAAATAGAAACTAAAATTTAATGAGACACTCTTCTAGACACAATATCACAAATTTTCATAGATTGTTTTATATAATCTACACAATAATTCAAGCATTGTGTGTGATTATTCTGCCTACAGGTTTAGAAATTAGTATTTCCAGAAGTCAAAAACCAAGCCCAAGTTCACGTGGCTACTTAGAATTTAGCTCCTAACTTTGAGAGCTGAAGATCTGCTTTTTTCTCTTAAGCATATAATAGAAATCTCTGGGTTTATTACTATTATTTTAGTAATTATACTCTTTGGATGAGATGTAGAGTATGCTAATATTTATTCAAATTCTAGTCTCTGGTAGGATTATAAGAAACATTGCTAGTACAAAATCTCTAAAGAAAAGCACTAAATAAATTGAAAATATTGGCAATGTTATTACTTTATAACATTCATGTACCATGGAAATTATAGTAACGGTATTGAAAGTAAAAGTGTATTAACTGTAAATAGTTTGGACCTGTAAAATATTTCCTGAAGCTTCAAGTTCCAACTAGTATGTAATAATTACTTCAAATCCCTATAGATTCAATATAAGCTGGAGACAAGAAATTTCAATCTTTAGTGTTTGGAACCTATTCCTCAATTTTTCTATACAGGTTATAGTAGCCCTGAGAGTGTCAACTGATTTGCAGTTTCTCCAAGATATTGATCTTAAAATGTTCAAATTAAAACAAAAATATCAGGCCTCCCCGGCGGCGCAGCGGTTGAGCGCTGCGCTGTGGAGCTGTCGAAGGCAGCTCCGCGAGTTCGACACCCGGCCGGGAGAATCCCACATGGTGCGGCAGACCTCTCCTGCCTCGCCCGCTGCTCCCCTCAGCAGTGTACTTCTGATCTGCCTGTTCTGCTCCCCACTCTGTCTCTGGTGGACCCTCTCGCCGCCCCACGCCTCTGGCCTGTACCCCAGCTTGTATGTATAAATAAAATAAAAAAAATCTTAAAAAAAATAAATAAAATAAAATAAAAATATCTGTGAGCTTTCTTTTCTAGGACCGATGATGTAACCCCACATCTCCATAAATAGCTAGAAAAAAAAAAGATTATATATAAAACAGAATGTTAGAATTTATAAATGTGTTCACAAATAATAAGGAATTTTTCTTCTCTTAAAAGATAATTGAGTTTTGAAGCCAAAATATTAAAGTACTATGATATTTATAATAAATGCAAAACAAATGTGTGACAAAAAGGACAAAGAAAGAAGCATGTGATTGTGAATATTTATTCTTTGCAACATTTTGCTTTTATATACGTGAACTGATGTTTGAGGGAAAGTTGAAAAGGTAATGGTACATACTGTAAACTATACAACCACCACTAAAATGAAAAGAAAGAAAAACTAATGAGGCAATAAAGGAGATCTACTTAAACCAATAGGAGTTAAGAATGGACTAATCAAGGAAAAATAATAACTTGTAAGATAAATATAAAAAAGGAAGACATAAACTCAAGTGTATTAATAATTTCATTAAATGTACATCATTTAAGCACTTGAAAGCCAACCTGGGATAAAATGATATTCAACTTATTTTTAAATATTTATTTACTTATGCATACAAGCTGGGGTGCAGGCCAGAGGTGTCCGGTGGTGAGAGGATTCAGCAGAGACAGAGTGGGGAGCAGAACAGGCAGATTGGCTGAAATACACTGATGAAGAGTACAGTGGGTGAGGCAGGAGAGGTCTGCTATGCCATGTGGGAATCTCCCTGGCCAGGGATTGAACTCGTGCTGTACTGAACTCGTGCTGCAGTGGCTCTGGGTAGCTTCATGGTGCTGTGCTTAACCCGTTGCGCCACCAGAGAGGCCCCTCAACTTTTTTTTTTAATAAGAAATTGCTCTAAATATAAATATAAATAAAACTAAAGGAAGGACAAATTAAAAACCATAAAAACATTACTCATAAAAAAGTTGGAGTGTCGATTTTTATACCAGACAAAATATATTTCAATACAAAAATATTGCAAAGAATAATATAAAAAAGACATGAGAAGTAAGAACAACAATAAAGTGGCCAAATCATTGAGAAGACAAAACGATCCTAAATGGGTATGTAAGTGATAATAGAATTTCACACTGACAACTCAGAAACATAGAACAAGAAGTGAAAGAGAAACAAGTATAGTAGGAAATTGTAAAAATGTATTTCAACAATTAATAGAATGATTAGGGTAAAAATCAGTAGGAATAGTGTAACCCTGAACAACAATTACCATCCACCTTGTACAAATTAAAAGATAACACTATATCCAAAAAAATGAAAAATATTCAAAAAATTCAAGTATAAAGAGAATACTCATCGAGATAGACTGTTTCTTAGAACACAAAACAAGTATGCTCACTGACCACAACTATTCAAATAGAAACTGATAGCAGTATAATAATATGTTTGGAAGCTTAGCAACACATTTTTAAATAATCTGTGGGCAAAGAAAAAAACAGTGATAGAAATTAGAAACTAATTCACACTGAATGTGAAAAGACAGTATCAAAGTGTGTGTGATGTAATTAAAACAGTGCTTAGAGAAATTTAGAACTATCAAAAATGAAATTTAAAATTAGTGTTTAAGTTTCCACATAGGAAGATGAAAATGAAAGCAAATGAGAAAAAGGATAATAGAAGGAAGAAAATAATTAAGAACAGAATCAATGAATAATAGGTGGATAAATTAATACCGAAAATCGGTGAAATAGAAAAAAAAATCTATATCAATAAAGTGGATAAACTCTAGGCGAGAGAGGGAGCCACATATCATGAATGAATGAAAAGTCATTACTAGAATTACTATATTACATTAAAAATGAAGTATTATAAATGAACTTATGCTAATAAATTCCATGACCTAGATGAAAAGAGCAATTTCTTTGAAAACCACAAATTACCAAAATAACTAAAAGAAGAAATAGAAAATGAGAATAACTTTATATATATTTAAAACTATTTATAATAAAAGAAATTTCACATAAAATTTCAGGCCCTGATGGCTTCCCTGGAAAATTTTATCAATCATTGAAGGAGAAACAGTAACAGCCCTGGGTAGCCTCTTTCAGAAAATAGAGAAGAAGCATTCTACAACTCTTTTCATGAGGCCAGCATAACCCTAGTATCAAAATCAGAAAAATATTTTATTGAAGAGGAAGAGGAGAAAGAGGAAAGGAGAAGAGAACAGGCTCATATCTTTCTAAAATTAAAAAAAAAAAAATCCTTAACAATTACTGAATTGAATCCAGCAAAATATTAAAAAGATAATAAATAGTGACCAACTAAGACTTATCCTGGTAATGCCAGGCTGGCTCAACATACACAAATCCATCAGTTCTAGAACCTCCATAGAACCCATAGCTGCAGCTCAAGCTACTCACCTAGCCCCTGAGTGTTCCTGTGGTCTGCAGTGATCCTGCCAGGGAAGCATATCAAGGAGAAAGGAACTGAATGTTTCAGGTCACCTATTCAAACAAGTTTCCTTAGTATGCAGGGAAAGATGGCATCAGAGGAGCTTCCTGTTTTGCCTCCAGGAGGATGGATAATCTACAGTAGTCCAGAGGGTCATGAACTCAGAAGGTCCCATGCCTTGGGGTAAAACTAGACCACCTCCTAGACATTGGTGACAGTGCTGACTGCCCACTATAAATGAGATGCTGAGGAAATTCACCTCTACGCCACAAAATGTGTATGCAAGAGGCATATGGAGACAGTAGCTGTATGAGAGCTGGTTCAAATCCACAGTCCCGTCATAGGGCAGTCACAAGAGGTGAATGCTGCTGGGTGCAGAACCAACTGTGGCTAAATACATGCAAAAATGCTAGAGAGTGTCAGTTGGGCAGGGTTCACAGGAAAGAATACAACAGGCAGAATGGCATGGCTCCTTCTGCCAGCCACCTTGGGACTCTAGTGATACAGTGAAGAGGCACTTGAAGGCTCTGTGCAGATGCACTGAAAGCCTGACCTGCAGACTGCAGAGCTGCCGGTGGGAAGCCCAGAGAGGAGAGTGCTCAGTGGTATCACGGGCAAAAGTCCCCCACTATCCCTCAGACACCATTTTCACTAGGGACTAGACCCCTCCAGGTCCGTTCCTCTCCAGAGGAAAGCAACAGCTACAGATTCATTCCTCCTGACATACAACACCATCCACTGGAAAATGGAAGTTCTGAATCCTTAAGGCACTTGAACTCAAAATATCCTCAAAAACTAAACAGAAAAGAAAGAGATAGAAAAATGCAACACAAAACACCTTGAGTCCTGAGGGGAATATTTCACAATGGAGAGAAAAAAATCCAGAAACCAACCACACAGACAGATTTTTTTCTTCCCTTTAGATATGAGTTCAAAATAGCCACGATGGACCCTCTCTGGTGATGCAAGGGGTTAAGTCTCAGCACTATCAAGCTATTATCAGCCACTGTTGTGAGAGTTCAATGACCAGGCCAGGGAGCCGACCCACATGGCACAGCAGACCGCTTCTGCCTCGCCCGCTGCCCCCCCTCAGCAGTGTATTTCAGTAGATCTGCCTGTTTTGCTTCCCACTCTTTCTCTGGTGAATACTTCCCCCTCCCCCACCGCTGGCCTCTACACCCCAGTTCCTGTATGCATAAATAAAAGAAAATAAGTCTTTTTAAAAATAGTCATGATAAATCCAAAGAGATGGAAGAAAACGCAGAAAAGCTGATCCAATATATATATATATAACAAAACTCAAACAAATGTATGTCCTGAAAAATAATATTAATGAGCAAAAGCTTAAAAAATGAAGCTTTAAGTAAAAAAATAATGGCGATGCATGACATACAAAGACCTATAGAGGAGATAAAACATTCTGGAAAAAGCAAATGGAAGAAAATCCCATCATTACATTGTATATTTTTGATAAAGCTAATCATTGAATTCATATGGAAATGTAAAGGACTATGAAGAATAAAAATTCCTTTTAGAAAGGAACAAAGATTTTGGACTCTTACGCATACAAAAGAC
The DNA here is from genome assembly GCA_004024925.1 of Scalopus aquaticus. Lineage (NCBI taxonomy): Eukaryota > Metazoa > Chordata > Mammalia > Eulipotyphla > Talpidae > Scalopus > Scalopus aquaticus. Next base: position 11,236 of record PVIJ01020234.1, on the reverse strand, counting down.
AGTAATCATGATAACCTAGTATATTGGCATATGATAGATATAGGACGTTAGTTCAGAAGTAGGTTGTAACATGTCTGGTCATTTTGTTTTCAGCAGAAGTTCTATAGTAATTCAGAGGGAAAAAAAAATCTTTGTAACAATGGGTGCTAGAAAACTGAAAATCAATATGGAAAAAAAATCTGCCACAAAACTTTCCTCACCCTAAATACAAATAAATTTAAAAGGAATCATATAAGTCAGTGTAAATGTCAAAGCTACCAGTCTTGTAGAAGAAAACAAAAAGCAAAAATCTTTGTAAAATTGGGTTGACAAATATTTCTTAGAAAGGACATAAAAGACACCAAATAAAAAAATAAATTTGATTGAATAAAAACTAAAAACTGCTCTTTGAAAGACACCATCACAAAAATAAAGTTCAAGTACAGACTGGGTGAAAATTTCACAATACATATTCTGTACAATTAAATAATAAGAAAATTTCAAACCAACTAAAAGTAGGCAGAGTTTTGTATAGACACAGAAAATATAAATGTGTAATAAGCATACTAAAAGTATTGAAACATCATCAGTCATTAGGGAAATTTAAATTAATTCCATAATATTAAGCTGCTGTTATATGCCTACATACATACATTTTTTTTTAGACTAAAATTAAAAAGACCTAGCAATTCCACTCCTAGGTAAATGTCCAGAGAAATGATAAAATATGACCATAAAAACTTTACATAGTAGTTTTATTATCATAGCCCCAAACTAAAACAATTAATCTAAGTAATAGGTGAATTTGTAAGTATATTAATGCAATTAATTCATACAGCATTTGCTATTAAAAATGCATAGACTTCTTTTAATAGGTGAACTAATAGACAAACTATGGCATATTCAGGTTGTAAAATATTACTCAACAAAAAACAATAATGGACTATCAACCCATAAAAAAGACAGAGGAAACTTAAATGAATATTTCTCAGTGAAACAAAACATTCTAAAAAGCTACATAATATAGGATCTCAAATATAAGACATTCTGGAAAAAGCAGAACTGTGAAAACAATAAAAAGATTAGTGGTTACCAGGAATATAGGTGGGAGTGGGCAGGGTGGGGGAATGAGAACAAGTGAGGGTGGAGATGAATTGGTGAAGCACAAGGGAGTCATAGAACAGTGAAACTCTTCTGGATGATACATAGTGGTGGATACATGTCATATATTTGTCAAACCCATAGAATGTTTAACATAAAGAGCAAGCCCTAGTATACATAGCAATTTTGGTTGACAGTAATGTATCACCATTGCATCATCAGTTGAGACAAATGTACCACACACATACTAGACGCTAGTAATGGGGATTAGAGAAGAAAGGAGGGAAAGGGACAGAGGAGAGCAAAAGAATATGCTGAACAAAAGAAGTCAGATATAAAAGCATGCATATTTTTTATTCCATTTATAAGAAACTTAAAACAGGTAAAACTAAATGGCAGCAACAGAAATCAGATTAATAGTTGCCTATGATTATCCAACTGATGTTTGTGTGTGTGTGTGCAAACACACACATGTTTTTACCTGCAGCAAAGAGGGAACATTTTCAGAATGATAAAAATATTCTATATCTTTATGGGGCTGTGTTGAAAAGGAAATTCACCAAATTGTATTTTTAAAATGGGTGCATTTTCAAATATGAATTGAACCAATAAATTTTATTTGCAAAACAAACAAAAATACAAATTACGCGATTAAAAAAAATCATTTAGGTCCATGAAAGCCAGACCAAATAATTAATTCACGGACTGTCATCTCAGGCTCATTTCAAATAAATGCTTTGTAAAATTCCAAATCAATGGACTCTAAGTAATATATTAAGAGATGTAAATAGTCTAAAGAAAAAAAAATTCCCATTGGTCACAGAGCGTACTTGATGTAGGTAGACATATTATTGTCAATTTAACCCTAGGTAAAGATAAATTAAACAGCAAATTATACTGGTGTTGTCAAAGGTGTGAGCACAATCATTTATTATTTATTCAATAATTATTAACCACTTATTCTATGCCAAACACAGATTTATATTCTTCATCCTTAAAAATTTACAAGACAGAGGGTAAGAAAAGTGAGTAAACAGACTATAATTTAGCCTTTCTCATGAATGATGAAAAACAAGTATGGAAAACATGTGCTTTCATATATGATTCTCAACTCTATCCCAAATATGACTCTTAAAAAGTTAACTTTCAACAGCTGTAAATAGCAGACATTAGCAAAATCATACACACACACATACACACACACACACACACACACACACACACTCACACTTTTTTATTTATATAAAATCCCAGAGACTTGAATTGTCTGAGTACATTGTTCACATCTAGAACAATCTAGATTGTTCACATCTAGATGTCTGTATCATATGCAATATTCATAGTTGATAAATATTGCCAATATTAAAATTGATTTCAAGTTTTTTGTTTGTCTTATTGAATAAATATTGGGTAATAAAATATTATCCAGGTCATCCAAAGATCATCCCAAACTTATGAATGAAACTTCTTGTTGGAACATCTGAGAGGGAGAGAGTTCACTAGATTACTGAAGAAGTGACCCTGCATTTTTAAGTACTGATGCTAATTGAAATTGACCTTAGATTCATCAGATTTCTTCCATACATCAACCTCAGGAAGAGTGTATCTAAGTCAATTATCCTACCAGTTATAAAAACAAGAAGGAGCAAGAATTTTTCAAGCCTAGTGTTTAATACAAATCTATAATGATATTACTTACTGATAGATGAAACAGTTCAGGTTTTGTGACTGAGAAGTCAAGTGTGAATTTCAAAAAACCCATGGCAGAATTCATAAAAAAGACCCTTAAGTATGAAAAAGATACAGGCATTAGCTAAAATATAAAACTTAAAAAAATACTGTCATTTTGAATGACAGGATCATTTATGATGACCTTCCCCTTGAGGTCATTCAGAAGCCATAAATCATGCAAGGTGTACAGTTTTCTAGTAAATTCTTTGTATTATACATGGAATTCAGGAGATGAAAAGTTTTAGTAGTTGCCAGGTGGGAATGTGGAGGGCAAACTATTACAGCTTGCCTCTCTTAGCTAAAAGGTAATGGAACTTTGTTTCCAGTGATCCCTAAGGTCTCCTTTAGGGGATCCAGTACTAACATGTTTGCATTTTTTATTGTATCTATGTGGTCTGTATGTTTATGAACATTAGACCTGAGTCTTAAACTGTTAGTTCTTAAAGTTCACCTAGTAAAGTAACCTAAGGGTTGGCCTAGGAGTGTCAACTTTCATAACAACGTTAGTTATCTTTACTGTTTAATAATGTTTCAGTTATAACTACAGAAAATGGGACAAAGCAAATATTTGAAGGGATAATGGACAAGAACTTAATAAACCTGGTGAAAAACACCAAGTTGTAAACCTAAGAGATTCATTTAACTCTAGGTAGGATAAGTACAGAGACAGCATTCCGTAGAAATAATGAAATGACTTTTTGAAACATACCAGAATGCTTTTTGGTATGTTTTAATTTTTCCTACCTTCCTTTTGAAAACCCGGAGCTCTAGTTTTCATTAAAACAACACAACAAGTCATGTTTTGAAAGCATGCTTTAGGCAAGGGACAGAGGGACTCTGAGAACCCTCATAGGCATAGTACAATCAGGAAGCTGCTTTATTGCTGACTTCTTTGCTTGTTAAAATTGTCCCAGTCGATGGTTGGATAATGACTTGCAATGGTTATTTTAATTAATTAATTTTTTGTTTGGATTTTTAAAAATTGTGTCTTTTGTTTTAAAAGCCCCAGAGTATGTGCAGATTTTAAGAAATCATTAATTAAATATTCTAAACAACCAACAGTAACATTAGTAAATTGAAGATTGAAAATTAAGTTTCAGGGAAACAAACAAACAAACACTGTACTCGGTAGACAAACCATCTTGTGCATTAAGATCAAGATCAGAAATTGTCAGCTTGCTTAAAATTCAATACTGGACATATGAAAATGTGTCACAGAATCTGAGGCAATGATGTTAGATTTCTGAGCTATTCAGCAATTCTTGAGGTCCTAAGAATGCCAAATGTTCACATGTTGCTATTTTGACAGAGTTATAGAGACCCCGAATTAACCTTATAAAGATATTCCTGTTTCTTCATGACAGAGATAGATTTGACATCTTGTGACTTACCATTATATGCTTTGTGAGTGTTACAACTTTGTGAACTTTTTCTAACTAGCTGAAGCAGGGAATTCTCAGAATACATCCGAATTACATGCATAATATTTGCTTTTGTGAATAATAGGTATGACATTTCTGTCAGGTAGTTTAATATGCACTGATGAGATTAATGAGCAAATATCTAATAAGATGACGATGGTGACGATGATGATGATGATGATGATGATGATGATGATGATGATGATGATGTTCCTGTTTGGATTAGTAAAATGAATAATGTCTCAATAATGTACTGTCACTTTTTTTTCCACTTTAATTCACCTTCTCATTTTCATTCGTGCTCATTTTCCTTTCTCTTACTAACTCCCACCCTATGCATGAGAGAATGAAGAAAATGAAAAAAAAGGGAGCCAGGCATGCATTTTGTGCTTATTCTATGCCAGGATCAATGCTTCTTTTACCTTTGCTATACTATTCAACTTTAAATTAGTATTATGAGATAACTCATATATTCTTATTACGAATGAAACAGATAAGACTCAGAAAGGTTATGATACTCTCCAGTGCCACACAGCTAATTATTAGTTCAGTGGAAATCTAAGTCCAGACTGTGGGACTGCAAAGCCTAAGCAAAATACTATTGCACAGCTACTTTTTTCATATCCGCTATTTACTGTGCAAATTATATGGTATTTAAAAATTTATACCTATGGATTCTGCCTTTTGGTTTTGAACATCAGAAATCTTTAAGCAAATTAATAGCTCATGCTTCCAATATGTCAGATCATATTTCCTTTCTACCAGTAAACCTTTTAGACTGAAAGTATGAATAGAATTTTTATTTTAAAGATGAAGATAAAGAGATACAAAGTAAGAAAAGTATCTAAGGTTTCATAGGTAGCAAAGGTTAGACCCAGGCTTCATCTTTTAACTCTCATGCAATATACTGCCTCCACTATATAATATAGCAAAAAACAATGATAGTTGACAAAAGCTGCAAGGTGACCATAGATCTAAGGCATAAAGTAGGGAAGGGCGAGGGAGCAAGGTCAAAACGGGAAGGCAGAGAAAATGACTTCTCAACCCAAAGCTCATACAAATATAGATAAATAAATGCCATTTTATATACTGGGGAAATCCAGCTCTTGATAACAGACTCCTGTCTCCCTTAGGTCTTCTGAGAATTTTTATTTCTGGTACCATTGCTCCATTATTATATATTAACCTCCATTATTTCTTGGGACAACTGCTTGCTTATCCCCCAGAAAAATCCCCCTAAGAGACAACTAAATTGGAGATAGGGTGTGACCCTTGTCCTCAGGGCCTTTTGTGTCTCAGCTTATCCTCAAGGAGTCTTAGGGAACAATAAACCAAAAAGATGTAGAATTCACCTCAGTCTGTCTTTTCCCCAACCTAACCCTCTCGAAACAAGATAAATTCAAGAAGAGGAAGTGTGTATGTGAAAGTAAATCCATATCTGTACGTGGTTGTCTTTGGAAATGTTCCACAAAATCACAAAAACTATTCAAATATTTTGTGTCAGCATGCATTGACATTTATTCTGGGAAAAAGGAATGTATCTGTAGTCTGTTGTTTTTAAATTCTCAATTAAGAGATTTGGGCAGTATGGATATGGAAGGAAAAACAGAGCCAATTTTTATTTATAAAAAAAGGAAATATTTCCCCAGTAAATCCCTTCCCTCAACGTGTTTTGTATAGCTATTCACTTGGCAATCCTCTGAACATCAAGCAAGAAACCAGACATCATCATATCTGTTGCAGATATATTAGCTTTGATCTGTTTCATAACCTTGCATTGATCAAAGAAACATAGCACTTAGGTTTGCTTTTTTAGAGCAAACTAAAGGGACATTGGGGGTCAAGGTTACTTAGGAAATAGCATGTACTGTTGATTAGAACTATTTTCAGTCAAAAATGTGAACTTGTTGAATTTATCAAGTTGGGAGCAAAATTTTAGTTTAAGGGGTAGTGTAGGAATAGAGTCCTGCATCTTAGAATCAGGACCTTTGTAGTTAAACCTTTGAGGTCCTGAAACACAATGCTTGATAATAACTTTGTTGTTTCATGTTTCAAAATGTGACTCTTTTATCAGAATGTTAAAGCACACTTGTCAAGAATCACTCAATAGGGCTACAGAAATTATTGCTCCAGAAATCTAGAGAAGTCAATGGACACAAGGTAATTGGGTAACTAAAGGTAAATCATGAAACATCAGGATCAAGTTTTTTCTTTATTTCATTAAATTTTAAAATTTCTTGTCACTGATTTTGATTTTTTTGCAGTGTTTCTATATTAAATCTATAAAATGACATTTTTTTCTGAGAGAGACAAAACTAAAATAATGGTCACAAAAACACATTAGTGATAACATACAATGCTAACCATATGCTAAACACTTTAAATTGTTTTGTATGTATTTTCTCATTTAATTCTCCCAAACCCAATGATTTTTAACTCTATAGATGAAAATTCTGAGGCATAGAATGATTAAGTAAACAGCACAAGGTCACACAGTTAATGAATGGATCTACAATTAAAATTTGGGAGAGTCTGGTTCTAGAATTCTTCCTGCTAGGAACCCCTTTTTGCTGTCCCCCCAATTATCAAATTTGAACAGTTAATTGAAGCCTAATTTGTGTGATGAAGAACAAAACACTCATAGTGGTCAAATGTTAAATATTCTACTTTCCCATATTTAGAGTATTTCAAAACACTTTGAACAGAATGATATATTTTAGGCAAACTGTTACATAGCTATATAGTATCTATTGGGGACCAACATCTGTTAATGCAGGTTCTCTTTCCTGTGCTCTTGACTACTCCTCCTGCCTACATACATTACAACAGCAGAGGTTTATTGCAGAGTGAAAGAATTCTTGAGGCAAAAATACTCGAGGCAAAAATAGTTCATTTTTTCTGTTGTATCCTTTGCATGAAGTCACTAATTTGAGATGAATGCCTTTTTGTTTTTGTCAGTGCAGCCTAAGGAAATTTCAGTACTAGACATACTTAGATTTGTCTTCCCTCAGACTTTGAACTTGCAAATGAGGGCAAATATACAAATCATTACATTTAAGAGAAGACAGATCTCTTATCAGTGTCAGAAAAAATGGAAACTAAAAGCTCATAAAAATGCTAATGATCATATCTTTCCCAAATGGTTTAGTACAAAGTTTCTTTTTGATAACACCATATAAAGCTCTCCTCCCTCTTGCCTGTTAATCTCCATTTCTCAGTGTGAACTTGGAGCAAATAACATAAATCTATAAAAAAGATACTCTAAATTCCCTTCCAAATATAATACTTAGATAATAATGCGATTGTTGGGCAAAGTTGCATGCTTAGCTCATTAGCAATGAACTCAGATGTCAATGCCCCTGTGTACCAGCTCTTTCTGCACCCACATTCCTGCCCTCCAGCAGCAGAGCCAGGAAGCCTGCTGAGCACTTGTGCCAGAGTCAGGCCACGCTATGCTTGGGCATAACTTTCTATACTTTGCTTACTATTGAGTTTCTTGTAGCCATTCCTTAAATACCAGGGAGCCATTGGGAATTGTTTTTTTTACTGTGTGGCTATTATCACGCTCTTAGTTGTAAGCCCAATGTTTAAGTGAATAAATAGGACCTTGTGCTGCCGTGCTACCATATCTGTTGAGAAGAAATGTAAGGCCTCATCATATACATACACAATATTCTACCTGTTGTTAGGTAATGTTTGTTGACTAAAGTCAAAATTCATAAGGAAAAGTCATCAAAGGCACATAATTAACTCTGAAGCAAGGAAATCATGAGACAATGGTTCTGAATGATTCTTAGCAATAAATATTTTCCCTGGATAGCAAGTATATACTTCTTCCATGGGAGAAAGAAATTTACTAATCCACACTTAGCCTATTTCTTAATATAACATCCTATAGGTGATATGAAAAAACTGGGATAGCCTGACCTATCTCTAAGTCACATGGAAGTACTTGCTACGGAATAATGAAAAAAAAAACACATATTTGAGGATGTTTGGCCTGTTTTTATACAGGAATGTAAAAATTTTTCTGTTGACTACATTGTAAAAAACAATGAAAATGTAATGGCAGAATAATAATTATGTAGTAGATTATATGATATTTCACTGCAAAACTGAATGCAGAGTTTTTTTATATTTGAGCTTCATATATTTGCTTTTGATAAACTGTTTTAAAAATAATTTAGCAAGACAATGTAGCAATATAAAAATCCTTTAGTTTTCTTATAGTTGTGAAAGAGCACTTAATCAAAAAGCTGTTTTACATGATTATATGATTCTGTAAAATTTTTGGAATCTTTTATTTAATCCTTGTCCTGTTTCTAAAATCAGAAAAAAAAGTGTGGCTCAGAGAAGATCTATTAACTTGTCCTTGTTCAGGCTGCCTTAAATGAAATTTAGTTGGTGATTTTAAATGTCCAAGTATTAAGATAAGTGCAACATACTCTTAAAATGAAATCTAATAAAACATGGTTTCTGTAACTAGAATTTGTTAGTTGGAATATTAACTATGTTTTATATAGCCAATATACTTGACAAACGGTACACTGTTGGATTCCTCCTGTCCTTGACTGGCTCTGTGACTTGTACTGTTTGTGCTGTTGGGTCATATTTTTCCCATTTCTCTGTTCTTTCCTTATTTCCTGAAGACTTTCTCATTTCCTTTCTAAAGAGACACAAAGAACAGCCACTTGCTTGCTGTGTTTGACCCAGTCTTCCATATCAGGCAGACATCTGTAGACATTTAAAATAGCGATTGTAGAGATTTTGGGGGGTTGTGTTTATGTTTGCTGAACATTATTATTTTCACCTATGGCAGGTTGTAATGAATTCAGATGACCTCATTTGAGAAATGTACCTGGTTATAGGACTGGTCAACAAGACAGAACAAAATAGTAAGTTACAGATGCAGTCAGTGGGTATGTCATGTTCCATGTTGTTAAATAAGTTGGAGGATTCTGATCAAGAAATATCACTCAGCGTGTCTAATTTGTAGTCAGGCATGAGGTGACATTGACTGGTGTTCTGTCCATTTGGAGGAAGATGGTAGCAGTCACTTTATGGTGATTCAATGGCTCCTGTCCCCTGATCTTCACACCCTTACATAGTTCCTTTCCACATGACATCCGGGCAGGTCCCCCTCCCCACTGCAAAATGACAGAAGTGAAGGTGAGTCACTTTTGTGGTTAGGAAGTACAAGCTACTGTGGTCTCTATTTTGATTACTCTGTCTCTCTCTGAAATCACTTCCTTTGGGGAAAAGCAAGGTGCCACATGATGAGCAGGCTATGCAGAGACCCGGGGGGAGAAACTGAGGCAAAATTGTAGTGTGAGTGATTTCAGAAGCAGATGCAGATCTCAGTCAAATTTTCAGATGATTGCATTTCTGCTTGATTGACTGCAAATTCATGAGAGCTCCTGAGTTATATCCACACTATATCTACATTCCTGGACTCCTGAAGAAACTTAGATAATAAGCATATTTTTTAAAGATTTATTTATGCGTTCAAGACCTGGGGTGTAGGCCAGATGTGGGGGGGTGAAAGGATTCACCAGAGATAGAGTGGGGAGCAGAACAGGCGGATTGACTGAAATACACTGCTGAGGGGAGCAGTGGGAAAGACAGGAATGGTCTGCTGTGCCATATGGGTTATCTCCTGGCCAGGGATCAAACTCATGTTGCAGTGGCTGGTGATAGCTCGATAGTGCTAAAACTTCACCCCTGCGCCACCAGGGAGGCCCAAGATAATAAACATTTGTTAAGCTGCTGGAAGTTGAGAAAATTTATTGCAAGGCATAGGTAGTAAATGCAGTAACTATTGTTAGGGGTGTGGAGTTTAGTTGGGCTTTGACTATAGGAACTGACAGGATGGCATTTTAAATCACCAACTACATGGCTGCCCAGGACAACCATAAGTGCAAAGAAGTTGCAGAGTCACAGATCTAACTTCATATCCTGTGATGGAACCAAATTATACCAGTTATTAAATTAGCCTCTGTAAACAAATTAACTCATTTAGGTTAGCTCAATACAGTGTAATGAGGGTGGTTTAGTTTCTTGTTTCTATATATGAAAGCAAGTCTCAGATCATCGGGAACTTTGAGGACACGCAGATATCAAGTGTTGGAACCATTAGCTTAATATTTATTCTTTTTAATTTTAAAGATTATATCCTTAAACTGGCATAGTTTGTAACTTCTGATAATTGTTAGCATTTACTTCAACCACAATCTGTACCCACTCTCTTGCCACCTCTCCTTTTCAATAATAATAATAATAATAATAATAATAATAATAATAATAACAACAACAATAACAGTAGAATTCTCCTGCTTTTAAAGCCTCAGTGCAAGGTAGGAAATACTTCTATAAATAAATATATAAATGAAAAGGACCCTTTAGTATTAACTACTTAAAGGACCCTTTAAGTATTAACATGGGAAAAGGAATTATTTTAAGAATTCATCTTGTTTCTTAGTCTCTCCCCTAAGAAGACCTCCCAGCCACATACTTATTTTGTTATTTCTCCAAGATAAAGACTCTCATGCTTCTGTTAACAGGTTTATCAAAATTACTTTCTTTTCTAAATCATTCACTCTGCTCAACTTTGATATTAGCTTGGTTAATGAAAATTATTTGTATGCCCTCCTTGTAAACATAATGTGTGGCAAAAAGAAAGCAAAAATTGCCGAGGTATCTAAAGACACTCAAAGAAGCCATGTCCTAGCATCAGACTATCAGGAAGGTGTACTTAACACCAGAAACTGATTATCATCATTGAATTAGACGATGAAAAAAAGAAAAGACTAACACATGAATCCGCTTGATGACTGCTTCTTTTATGACATACTTGCTATTCAGGTGTGATTGTTTAGTGCTGGAAAATAGGGAATATACAGGCCATGATATAAGGGTGTTCATTTTAAGGGACAGAGATAAAGCATATCTTCTATTTCATTAGATTTTTCTGGGGCCTCCCTGGTGGCGCAGCGGTTAAGCGCTGC
>PVIJ01020233.1:8422-21550 GCA_004024925.1 Scalopus aquaticus | reverse complement strand
AAGAATTAACTACTGACAATGGCAGGGTGATTACAGATATTCAGATACATAATCAATTACATACTTTGAGGGGAATCAAGGAACTTTGGAAAAATGTCTCTTATCTGATGTAAATTCCAGCAAGGTACAGGACATAATCTTCAACCTTTGTCCTAGGCCTAGGGTGGAGGCTGCTGTCTCCATACCTATTGTCTGAAACAAAGACCAATGATAAAAGAAACATCTTTATGCTAATCTCTGGAGGAAATAATCTAAGGAACTATAAGCTGATTTTTCCAGGCAAGGAAGGGAAATAGGGGAAGGGATTAATTGTTCTTTGTTCAAACATTAACCCTTGACCGGGCAAGGACACTTCACTGTTACAAAGATATCTCGCTGCCAGGATCTAATGAGTAAGGCCAATGCATGCAGGCATGGTGGAGAAACTTAGTTACTGTTCTCCTGAAATTATACTTAAATTTATTTGCAAGAAGAAATATCGCATCCTGACTTTGGGAACACTTCCTTGATGGCTCACCACCCATAAAGTGACCTTGTCAAAACAATATGGGGGTCTAGGCTGCGACATAAATTAAATAGATATGGTGATAGTGGGCATCCTTGTATTTTTCCTGATCTTCAAAGGAAAACTTTCCGCTTTTTACCATTAAGTATTTTGTTGACTGTAATATTTGACCTTAATTTGATCAAGGTATGTGCTGCCTATACCCATCTTGTTTAGAGTTTTTGTCATAAAGGAGAGCTGAATCTTACCAAATGTTTTCTTTGCATTTATTGATATTATCATATATTTTATCTTTACTTTTGTTGATATAATGTAATACCTTGATTGGTTTATATATTGTATATCTAAATTTTATAATCCTTGTGATAAGTTTTTGATTTTTATTTACCAGTATTTCGTTGAAGATTTTTGCATCAACCTTTCCGGTACTGTTTTAGTATGTTTCAGTAGAGGGTAATGTTGACACGAAAAGTGTTTTAGGGAGTGTTTCTTGTTCTTAGATTTTAAAAAATAATTTAAGCAAGACCAGCTTAATTTCTTCTTTAAAGGTTTGATGGAATTTATTAGTAACAGGATCTAGGCCTGGGCTTCTGTTTTAGGGAATTTTTTAAATTGCTGTTTTGATTTTCATACTTGTGATCAGTGTATTTAAGTCTTCTCTAACTTCCTGCTTTAATCTTGGGAAGCTGTAGTGATCTAGAAATTTTTCCATTTCTTCAAGGCTATCAAATTTATTTGTGCATAAATGTTCATAGTAATTTCTCATCATCTCATATTGATCATTTCTCTTCTTTCATTTGTTATTTTTTATTAATGTTTTATATCTACTTTCTTTTTTTTGCTAGCCTAGCTAGAGTTTTATCTATCTTCTGAAGAACCAACTCTTAGTTTCACTGATGTTTTGTATAATGTTTTTATTCTCTGTTACATTTATATCAGCTCTTATTTCTATTATTTTCTTTCTTCTACTAACTTTTGGTCATGTTTGTTCCTCTTTCTCAAGTCACTTTAGATGTATTAAATTTATCTTTCCTCTTAAGACTGCTTTTGCTGCATAGGTCCTAGTATCCTCATTTTCATTAGTGATTATTGATTTTATCTTTTGCCATTCCTTTCTTGCCTGATGTGTTTCTGCTGAAAAGTCTGGAAACAGTCTAATTGGTGTCCCCTGATAGATTTTTCTCTTGAGGTTTTTAATATTCTGTCCATGTCATTAACTTTCAACAGTTTCATTATGAGTCTTGGTGGGTTTCTAGATGGCATGATTTTGTTTGGAACTCTTTGGGCTCTTAGATTCGGATGTCTGATTTGTTTTTTCATGTTATAATGGTTCACAGCAATTATTTCTTTAAATTTTCTATTCTTTTTTCTTTCTCTTCTAGAATTCCCACATACAAATATTATTACTCTTTAGGTTATCACAGAGAGCTCTTATGCTACTTTCATTTTTAAAGTTCTTTTTTCTCTTTTTATTCTATTTGTGTATTTGCTGACATTGTGATCTCTGCTTTTCCAGCACAGAAACTTAGCCTGGGGTGCTTGTTTCTATTGTTAAGATCCAGATGCTTAAGCTCTGAAAGCATTAATGCATCTCAGTTTGGACCCTGGGTGAGGGTAAAGCATGTGTTTCCAACATCAGTCTCGGGTTGCAAATAGTGAACTCTTCTATAAGAGTGATGGGAGAACTATAGTGACCGCACCTGAGGGGAGAAATCACATACTGTCCAAAATATAAATAAAAAAATCATAAAACACATTTCATCAATTACTTTGAATAATACTTGGTTACTTAACCACAGTCAGAATGATTTTAAAGTATATATGTATTTTTGACAAGGTTCAGTTCTAACTGCTGACAAGACTTAGATATGTATAACTCAATTGAAATTCCATATTCTTAAATTACTTAGTTTACAATTGTTGTTAAAAACTGACCACAATTTAAGAACAATTTTTTTAGAAGATGAATGTAATTGAAAATTTCTTATATCTGACTTTATTCAGTTTCATCACATGTAAAAAGTTTTACCCTCCATATTTTCTTTACTTACATACTTTTAATATCATTTTATGGAAAAAATAAAATTCTGCTCTGCATAAAATATCTCCTTTTCCTGAAAGAAAACATTTTCCCTTTATTAAACATATACATCTTATTTTTATATATCTCCTGAATTATTTTATTAGCTATAAATTTATACTTTAATCTGAACTCTTAACTCTTTAAATCTTAATTTCCTAACTTTTAAATTGTTAGCAATTGTAATAATTCTTGCATTATTATTTCTTTAGATTGGAGACTTACAAATATCTTTCCATAATTTTTAGAACATGTGTTTAATTTTTTAGGTGACAGGCCATATTTTACTCACAGATAAAACTTCTTTAGTTTCAAAAGTAAATCTAAGTTCAATAAACACCATTTTAGGAGAATGTTTTAGAAATTTAGTAAATTCTCATTATTAAAATTCATAAAATCTTATTTTTTTTCAAAGGAGATTGGGATACTAAGTAGTGCTTAAAGAAACAGAATGGAATTACCTATGCTAAAATTTGTTAAAACTTAATACCCAAGGGCCTCCCTGGTGGAGCAACGGGTTAAGCGGAGTTCGATGCCTGGCCAGGGAGATTCCCACATGGCGCAGTAGACCTCTGCTGTCTCACCCGCTGCTCCCCTCAGCAGTGTATTTTGGTCAATCTGCTTGTTCTGCTCCCCACTGTGTCTCTAATGAACCCTCTCACTGCTCTACACCTCTGGCCTGTACCCCAGCTTGTATGCAAAAATAAATAAATCTTTAAATAAAAACAACTAAATACCATTAGTTTATCTTTTTGATTGCTGAATAGTATCCCATTGTGTATATATACCACGTCTTCTTGATCCAGTCATCTATTTTTGGGCATTTGTGTTGTTTCCATGTCTTACCTGTAGTGCTGCAATAAACATAGGGGTGCTGGTATCCTTTTTTTTAATGTTTTATTTTTAAAGATTTATTTATTTATACATACAAGCTGGGGTACAGGCCAGAGGCATGGGGTGGCGAGAGGGTTCACCAGAGACAGAGTGGGGAGTAGAACAGGCAGATCAGAAATACGCTGTTGAGGGGAGCAGTGGGCGAGGCAGGAGAGGTCTGCTGCACCATGTGGGATTCTCCCTGGCTGAACTTCGAACTTGCATTGCACACTGCCAACAGCTCCACAGCGCAGTGCTCAACTGCTATGCCACCAGGGAGGCCCCTGCTGGTATCCTTTTGAATTAAAGTTTTTGTGCCCTTTGTGTGGATACCTAGGAGTGGAATTACTGGGTCATAAGGTAGCTCTATTTTTGGTAGTCTGAGGAAACTCCACATATCTTTACATAGTGGTTGGACCAGTTTGCATTCCCACCAGTGGTGTAGGAGAGTACATTTTCCCCACATCCTCACCAACATTTGCTGTTGCTAGTTATTTTAATATGTTCCATTCTCACTAGTGTAAGGTGATGTCCATTGTGGTTTTGATTTGCATTTCCCTCATTATGAGGGATGTTGAACATTTTTTTCATATACCTTTTGGCCATTTGCATTTCCTCTTTGGAAAAGTGTCTTTTTAGTTCTTCTGCCCATTTTTTGACTGGATTGTTTACTTTGTTGTTGTTGAGTCGTGTGAGTTTTTTGTATGTCTTTGTGATCAGTACCTTATCGGTTGTATGGCGTGCAAAAATTTTCTCCCAATCAGTAGAATATCTCTTTGTTTTGGTTAATGTCTCTATTGCTGTACAGAGTCTTTTTAGTTTGATGTAATCCCAAATGTTTATCTTTTTCCTTCACTTTCTTTGCTTTGGGGGATGACTCTTTAAAGATGTCACTGAGATGTATGTCATGTTGTGTTTTACCTATATTTTCTTCTATATATTTTATGGTTTCATGTCTTATGTTCAGTTCTTTTATTCATTTGGAGTTGATTTTTGTGCATGGCGTGAGGTAGTGATCTAATTTCATTCTTTTGCTTGTGGTGGTCCAGTTTTCCCAGCACCATTTATTGAACAAGCTGTCGTCATTCCATTGCATATTCTTTGTGCTGTTGTCAAAGATTAGTTGTTCATATATGTGTGGCTTTATTTCTGGGCTTTATATTTGGTTCCATTGGTCTGTGTGTCTTTTTGTTCCAGTATCATACTGTTTTAATTACTATGGCTTTGTAGTATAGTTTGAAATCTGGGATGTGATACCTCCATTCTCCTTTCTTTTAGTGAGGAGAGTATTGGCTAGGCCAGTTTTTTCTGTGGTGCCATATGAATTTCATCAATATTTATTTTATTTCTTTGAAGAATGTCATTGAGATTTTTATTGGAATAGCATTGAACCTGTGAATTGCTTTTGGTAGTATGGCCATTTTGATGATGTTAATTCTTCCAATCCATGAACAGGGCATGTCTTTCCATTTCTTTGTGTCTTCTTCTATTTCTTTTAACAATGTTTTATAATTTTCTTTGTAAAGGCCCTTTACCTCTTTTGTTAGGTTTATTCCCAATTATTTGATTTTTTTTGTTTCAATTATAAAAGGGATGGTTTTCTTGACTTCTTCAGATTGATTCTTTGCATGTAGGAAGGCTACTGATTTTTGTGTGTTGATTTTGTGTCCTGCTACCTTACTAAACTTGATTATTTTGATTAGTTTTTATGTGGAGTTTTTAGGGTTCTGTCTGTATATTATCCTATAGTCTGCAAATAGTGATAGTTTTACCTCTTCTTTCCCTAGTTAGATTCATTGTATGTCTTTCTCTTGTCTTATTGCTCTAGCAAGGACTTCCAGTATTATATTGAAAAGCAGTGGCAAGAGTGCACATCCTTGTCTTGTTGCTGATTTTAAAGGAATGACTTTCAGCTTTTCACCATTGAGAATGATATTGGCTGTGGGTTTGTCATATATGGTTTTTATCATGTTAAGGTATGGTCCTTCTATCCTGAGAATTTTGAGCGTCTTCATCATAAACAGATGTTGAACTTTGTTAAATGCTTTCTCAGCATCTATTGATAAGGTCACATGTTTTTTATTTTTCTTTTTGTTGATGTGTTAGGTTACATTAATTGATTTTCAGATGTTGAACCATCCTTGTGCCCCTGGAATAAATCCCACTTAATCGTGGTGTATTATCCTTTGATATATTGTTGGATTCTGTTGGCAAGGATTTTATTGAGGATTTTTGCATCAGTGTTCATTAGGGAGATAAGCCTGTAGTTTTTCTTTTTTGTGATGTCTTAATTTGGTTTTGGTATTAGTCTAATATTGGCTTCATAGACCGTATTTGGTAGTATTCCTTCTTTCTCAGTTTTTTGAAAGATTTTGTGTAGGATAGGCACTAGTTCATTTCTGAACATTTGGTAGAATTCATTTGTGAAGCTAGCTGGTCCTTGGCTTTTTTGTGTTTTGATGACTGTTTCAGTTTCACTACTTGTAATTGGTCTGTGAAGGTGTTCTATTTCTTCTTTATCTAGCTTTGGATGATTGTATCATTCTAGGAATTTGTCCATCTCTTCTAAATTGTTGAACTTGTTTGCATATAAATGGTCATAGTAATTTCTGATTATTCTCTTGATATCTACTGTGTCTGCTGTAATTTCTCCTCTTTCATTTACGAGCCTATTTGTGTTTTCTCCCATTTTTTCTTCTTGGGCTTGGCTAGAGGTTTGTCTATTTTGCTTATTTTTTCAAAGAACTGACTTTTGTTTTCATTGATCTTTTGGATTGTTTTTAAATTTCCATTTAGTTTATTTCTACTTGATTTTTTTAAAGTTCCTTTCTTCTACTGGTTTTTGTGTTTTTGTGGGTTTTTTTTTTGTTCTCCTTCTAGTTCTTTGAGATGGGATATTAGGTTGTTTGTTTGAGTTCTTTTTTGTTTCTTGATGTGAGCCTGTATTGCTATATACTTTCCTCTTATTATGCTTTTGCTGTGTCCCATACATCCTGGAATGTGGTGTCATCATTGTCATTCAACTTAAACTATTTTTAAATTTCTTTTTTGATCTCCTCTTTAATCCAGTGGTATTCCAGTAGTGTGGGCTTGAATCTACATGATGTGGGGGTATTCCTTGATTTATTTTCATGATTTATTTCTAGTTTGATGCCTTTATGATCAGAGAAGATAATTAGAATGATTTCCTCTTGATCTATCTGTTGATGTTTGCTTTGTGGCCCAATATGTGATCAATTCTGGAGAATGATCTGTGTGCACTTGAGAAAAATGTGTACTTGGATTTTAGGAGGTGCAGTGTTCTATGGATTTCTGTTAAACCCATGAGGTTCAGGAATTTATTTAGGTCTCTAGTGCTCTAGTGTCCTTGTTTATTTTCTGTATCATTGATCTGTCCATTGGTGAGAGTGGGGTGTTGAAGTCTCCTACTACATATGTATTTTCTCTAATGTCTGTTTTCAGAGCTGATAATAATTGTACATATTTTGGTGCTTCTTCATTTGGAGAGTATATGTTGATGAGTATTATATCTTCCTGATGTATTATCCCCTTAAACATAATTTAGTGTCCATCTATTTACCTGTCCATCTTTTTACCTTTTTTAGTTTGAAGTCTATTTTATCTGATATAAGTATAGCTGTTCCTGCCTTCATTTTTGGTCCATTTGCTTATAGAATTGTGTTCCAACCTTTTACTTTCAGTCTATATTTATCTTTTGTAGGTTAATGTGTTTCCTGGAGAAAGAAGAAGGTTAGATTTTGTTTCTTAATCCAGCCTGCTACTCTGTCTTTTTAGTGATGAATTTAGTTCATTTACATTTAGAGTTAATATAGATACATTGGCATCTGTATTTGCCATACTGTTTGTCGTTTGGTGATTTTATTCCTTGCCTTATTCTGTTTTTCTTATTCATTTCTCTGTTGGCTTGGTTTTAGGACTTCTTGTAGTATTTTTTGGACTGAGGGTTTAGTAGTAATGAATTTCTGGAGTTTCTGTTTGTCTGAGAAGGCCCTTATTTTTCCTTCATAGAGGAAGGAGAGCTTTGTGTAAAGTATTCTTGGTTGGCATTTATTGACTTAGAGTTTGTTGGATATGCCTCTCCATTCTTTTCATGCCTGTAGTGTGTCCTTTTTGTAGTGTGTCCTGAGGGCTTGCTTGTTTATTTGTATATTTCTTTTTTCCTGTTGTTCTACAGTACTGCTGGTACCGGTGGGCATCTCTTTGGGGTGCTCCTTCTGGGATGTTGGGAACTGGTGGCCAGACCAAGTCCGGCACTGTTATGCCAGACTCCACAAGGGTCATGATGCTGTGGATGTTGATGGATGCTGTCCCTGAAGATCCCCTCCCTCTGTATTTACTCAGTTCCAGAAGAGGATCGTGGGGTCATGGTTTCTAATAGCCCCATGGATGGGCCCACACTTTCTTGGGATCCACAGTTCATCTTGATGGTGGAGCCCTCCCTCTCTCTACTCAGTTCCAATAGGGCAGTGCAGCCTTGCTCACCTTTATTTGTAGAGCCCTCCCTCTATTAGTTCCAGAAGGGGGTTGTGGGGTCCTTGGCTTCTGACAGTGGCACAGGGGCTGCATTTTTCTGGTACCCACAGCTCACCTTGATGACAGAGCCCTCCCTGTTTCTGCTCCAGAGATATTTTACTTTTAAATCCTACAGAATTAGACTCTGTGGGACTTGAAACCAAACATTTTCTGGGACATGAACCGCAGCTGAGACCTAGAGTATCTCTGTGGTTATCATCTTGTATTATTGCTTCAAACTCAAATCCAAACCTTCTCTGGGACTTGAACCCGGGGCCAGGACTTGAATCTGTTGGTATCTCTTAGATTAGGGCGTGAACCTGCGATCCTTAGGAGACCAATAGACACAATAAGGTGCAAGCACAACAGAGTGAGGTAATTCACTCATGAAATGCCTTGTTTCTAGAACTGATTCTTCTCTCAAATAGTGAAAATAGTGTTGAGGAACCCGTATACTGGAGCAGAAGTTAAGGGAATCCAGTCACTAAGTCTCCAGACAAACTAGTTTAGGTGGTCATTCAGGGTATGCAGTTGGAGTCTACACTTTGCTGGAACTGCAGAGTCTCAAGTAGGTCATCAAGGGACCTTAGTGCCATCTAGTTGCCAGTTCATAACTGAGCATTATGTTTGCTGCCCAAAATGTTTAGAAATCAATTTACTATGGCAGCAGGTATGAGAAAAGGAGGAGTTTTATTGTAACTTGACTGGCAAGGAGACAGGAGGAAAAATAAAATATACCTCCATTATAGGAAAGGCAAGGGGTTTATATTGATTTTGGAGAGCAGGGTTGAGAACAAAGAAGTTAAATTTTACTGGATAAAAAGTGGGTTAGTAGTAAATAGATGTTGATTTGGTTGCAGTTTATTAGCTAGTTACAGAGTAGTCTATATATGGGCAATGATGAAGAAGTTTTTCTTCAGATAACTGGAGTTTTAAGTTGATGTTGATGGCTTCCTCAAGTTCTGGTAGCTCCCCTCTTCTGTTATTTTTCATTTTGTATTGGTGTTCTCTCAATTTTAAGGTCATTCACTTCTGTGTAAGCTTAGATTGCATCTTTTGCTATTAACGGTTTAGACTCTATCTGAGAAAACAAGTCTGAAAGGAGAGTTAGCTAAGTTTTGTATAGCCTTGGACACTGAAGTCATTTTTATAAACCTGAAAACAGGTCATTTTGGGTTTTTTTTGGTAATATGTATTTTTTTATTGTTATTTATATCTTTTACATTTTGTATTCCCCTTGGGTAACCCACCACCAATTCACCCATGATCCATCTCCGTCATCCCTTGTGTTCTTTTCTACTCCATTTTGTGCCTTACCCTTCCCTCCCCCCTTGCCCCGTCCTTCCCTCCCCCCCCACCGCTGAGTGTCTCTCTCCTATTTGGTTTCCTTATAGTCCTGTTATAAGTGAAACCATTCGATATTTTTCTCTTTCTTTCTGGCTTATTTCACTGAGTATGATCCCCTCTAATTCCATTCATGTCACTGCAAATTGCATGTGTTTATCTTCTTTGAATGCTGACTAGTATTCCATTGCGTATATGTACCACATCTTCTTGATCCAATAATCTGTTTTTGGACATCTGAGTTGCTTCCATACCTTTGCTATTGTGAACAGTGCCTCAGTGAACATATGGGTGCATGTATCCTTTTGAATTAGTGGAAAACAGGTCATTTTGACCTTGTCTTCATACTCAGTTCTCCATTCTTCTCCATTTCTCTTTTTAAGTCACTTGAATCCAGATTCTGTTGCCCCTCCACTGAAACTTCCCTGCAAAAAGCACCAAGACATCCCTATTGCTAAATGCAGTGACCCATAAGTAGTCTTCATTTGACTTTGAGGTTTCTATCCCCTCTCTGTGAGGCAACTTCTGGCTTGGGTTTTAGGCATCATACTCTCCTGAATTTGCTATCTCCTCATTAACTGCTCCTTTTTAGTGACTTTTACTCTTGTCTCCTTAGTTCTATGGTCTCTTCAATGTTGAGATGGCACAGAGTCATGTCAATCTTAAACACAAGATCTAGTATTTTTTTTCATTTGTTTATAATACAATCTTGTCTATAATCACTATGCTGTGCATTATATCTCTGTAACTTATTTGTTTTCTAGTTTTCAACCCTTAAACAACATCTCTCTTATTCCCCCTCTGATAAATACCGTTCTACTCTCTGTTTTTATGAATTTTGCTTATTATATTTCACATGTAACTGATATCATATAATATTTGCTCTTTCTAACAATTCACTTAGCATAATGCCCTCAAGGTCATTGTTGCAAGAGCAGGATTTACTTTCTCTTGACTAATGCATACATATATCATCTTCTCTAGGTCATCTATATGCTGACACTTAGGTTGTGTACATATATTTTGATGATTCAGATACTATGTCTAGTGGCATAAAGCAGAACTGTATTCTACACCTCCTTTTGTGTAAGTTATATACTGACATTTTTAAACTGACTTTGGTTAATTTGGGTGCTTGCCCATTGACCATAGAAAGTAGTTAAATGAGTTTCTTCCTGTACACTAATATTAATGTCACAAACCTGAAAGGAACCTCTGTAGGTGATGCATGTGTGAACAGACTATGAACATATTAGTCAACTACTTTAGAATTAAAATAATTGTGTGGGTGTACTCCAAATGTGATGATTCTAAGTTTAATAATTCCATTAATCCAACTCACTTTTTAGTTATTTAAAACAGTACCCTATTTTAATTACATATTTCCTTAGTGAAAAAAAGTATCAGCATATTTTCTCCATCTGTAAAGATTTATTTATAAATTATCTACATGCACTACTATATCAGCATGCTGCATACATTATTAAGCATACATAAAACTGTGAGAGAAGCCCCCATAGTTCCTGGTCCAGCGGTACAGCCGAGCATTCTCCCCACCCACCTTGAGATGTCCAAGCTTAGCGCAGAGAAGTTCTCATGCATTAACGGGGTATGGAGCGTAGATCCCACACCAGTTTTGGAAACATGCCAGAAAGTCTGAACCTGGTTGACACTACTCAGATGCATCAGGATTTGCCTGGCTCTGCTGTGAGGCTCACCTGAGTGACCAGATGAAGCAGAGCTTGCCCTGCTCCACTGTGCTGCAGCATGAAGTGCTGGTGGGGTTTCAGTTTTGAAATTGGTGCAGTTTTGAAAATAGGCTTATCAGATTTGAAAGGTGGGCATACTGAAGGGAATACAAGACATGCAGCAGACAGCTTCACTCATAGATGGAGACTTTCACTCACAGGGACATTTGCCTCAGATTCATTCACTGACACCTCTATTTCAAATTCACTCATTGAGACCTTCACATCTGAATTCCAGCTGCCACCATAAATTGGGTTCTGGTCCACCATTATTGTCTGCCATTAGCTCTAGGCTCTCATCAAAGGGACAACACTATCTTGTACAAGCAGCTTCTGGACACTGCGGACACTATCTGGAGTAGAACTGTTGGTCATTTGTAGCTTTACAAACTATTTCCTTTTTCCAAATTTTCTCTGTTTATAAACCTGGTTGTTGTTGCATTCTAAGCCTGAGTTGTGGCTGCAATTGTGAGAATAAAGGAGAGGGGCAATCAACTGTGACGTCCCCAGGTTTTCCCAGCTTCAAAACAGCAATTTAAAAGAATTTGTGAACATAAAATAAGTGACTTTTCCCTTTAACTTATTAAATAGTAGAACAATATCACTCAATTATGACATCAACTCTTCTGGCTGCTTCATTTTAGAAATATTTTGCTTATCCAAGTGACTTTAGACTTCAATTAGTATCATAGGCATAATGCAAACTCCAAGCAAGGATCATAATTTGCTAGAGTGGAAGTAGATCCATATTTTACATAGTCTTTTAAAATTAATTTTAGGTATTGGCCATTTGTTAGATAGGCTCAGATTCTTGTTTTACCTAATAATATGGCCCAGTAAGAAGTTTGCATGGCCTAAGAACAGTTCGACCATTTTCTTCTTGTTTGCTTGTGCTTATTACTGATGTCATTAATTCTCTTCATTTTATGATAATTTGTTTAGTTGAAATTCGATGTTATATTTCACCTATACATTTAATTAAACACATCTAAATGGCATGTGGCCATTTTGTGAAAGTGAACAAAATGTGTCAACTTTCTAGTTAGGTACCATCCACCTTGCTCCTAAGATACACAGAGAGACACAGAGGGAGAACTGGGTAAGAACATCTGAAAAATTGACCAAGGAGGTGAAATATATGTGTCAATAGGAATTTAAATTGTGTTAGAATGACTCCTTGTATATTGTTACAGGTAGACATGATGCCTAATATCTTCTTCATATGAGTCTTATGTGGTTCCCACAGTATACAGACTCCAGGAGTCAGAAAGATATTTGCCCATCATGAAAATTCATTAGGAACTGGTGTTGCTCATAAATGGATATCCTAGATGGGAGTTGTTTCCCAAACTCTGCTCATTTGCAAAATACCTTCACAAGTTTGCCTTACCTACATATCATCTGTACTTAGTATAGCTAATATTGATATTGATGTCGACTTACTTTTAAGTCTTAAATTTATTTAAAAAGAAAATGTATCACTGGCATGGATGGAAAAATCCAAATCACTTGCCCTTCATCTTGTTCCAACCTTGATTCTTCTATTACTTGCACACAGTCCTTGTTGTGGGCCTGTGGCTGCGCTGTCTGCACCTTGCAGCTGAGAGCTGAGTGCTTCTTGTTCACCTCACTGAGGTAGCAGCATTTAGTGGGGGGAGACAAGACCTTGAACAAGAAATGCATTACATAGCATCTGCTAAAGTCTTCTCAGCCTAGTACACAGTGGGTGGGGAGGGAGTATTGTGCTGGATAGTCTTTTACCTTGTCAGGTCAACTGTACTATACCTCAGGAATACATCTTTTAAAGTTTTATTTGTAGGAAACCAAATACTTGACTCAAATATGGTTGACCCGGCCAGCAGGTCAGGTTATTTAGTGAGGCTCGAGGGGGCACCTCCTGAAAGAACCAAGGGGGCGAAAGGGGCAGGAGACCAAGCGCGTAAAGAAAGACAGAGTCAGTCTGAGATGCGTCAAGGTCTCGTTTATTAACAAAGGAGCTCAAGCTTATATAGGGGTCTTGGGGAGGGGGGAGGTAAAGGAGAGTT
>PVIJ01020232.1:0-21458 GCA_004024925.1 Scalopus aquaticus | reverse complement strand
AACTATTTACCTATCATTGAAGGTAAAAATCATCAGGGAAGACTTCATGGAGGAGGTGAGACAATACAGGTTTTTAAATGTGAGCACGATTTGGTTAGGACAGACACGGACAGGTGGCGGCACTGACTTATCTGGTGCCTGAGGTTTGCTGTGGACGGCGGGAAAGCCACACGCGATCGCGCCCCCTTCTGGAACCCAGATTCATGTGCCTCCGGGCTAGCGCGTCGCGGGCGGTACGCAGGCGCTGGCAGCAGACGAGGACTCGCAAGGGTCAACAGGCGCGCATGCGTGTAGTCTCAGGAGGCGGTCGCTTCTTGGGCGTCGAGACGAGGAGGCCGAGTGCTGAATTGTGGGGCGCAAATGGGATCCGGCTGTTAGTCGGGTAGGCATAGGTAGGACGGCTGCTTCGAGGGGAGAAGGGGGCTGGAAGGTGGGTCCCGTAGCGTGGGGGGCCTGAACCTTTCCTGTGAGACCGGGGCCGACTATTGTATGTGTGTCGCAGCGGCTGCGCACAAAATGGCGGCGAGCAGACGGCGGGGTCGGCAGGAGATTGGGGGACCCCCGGGATGGGAAGGGAGGCTGGGCAGCCCCGCTGCGGCGTCTATCCACCTCCGCGCCCTGGAGGGCCGGGTCGGCCACGGTGCGAGCCCTGCCTCTGGAAGAGCCTCTTGACGCCGCTGTGCTGGGCCGAGGAAGAAGAACAGCCCTTTGGCAAGGCCGTGGCGGCCCCTTCCCCATTGGCGCGGTGCCTGCGGAGGCTGCTGCGGGCCTGACAGCAGAGGAAGCGGTGATGGGGGGCACTGAGGAGGGAGTTAACCCTTCCCATCCGGCCTGGAAGAAAGGCGGTGGAGCTTGAGCTGAGGCTCTGGCAAGCGACGTGGGCAAGAAGCGTGGAGAGAAGAGCTTGTTTGTGTTTGGGGCTGGGAAGGGAGCGAGTAGGGATGAAGGGGGGGAACGTTAGACTCCAGCGGCGTTTGCTGGTTGGTGTTTCCGATGCCTGCCTTGTGCTGGTGTGAAAGCAAAGAAAATGTCACCTCTGCAGAATTCGGAGGGCTCGTAAATGGCTGTGATAGTTATTTCTGAGTCTGTCCGAGGAATCGTGCCATACGGATCGTTAGTACTTTGTGCTGTGTTGATTCCTAGCCTGGGTGGGGGGAGAATGGGTGTCTCTGTCGCACTCGGGGATCCCTGAGGACGTTTGAAACAGATCTTTTGTGCTTGAAGTAATTGCAAACGAGGGAGACTGAATCTTTAATTGAACGAGGCAATGAAGGCTGCTTCAAGAGAATTTTTCTTAGTCCTGAAGCTTGCACTAAGCGAAAATGGGATAGAACATAATACTATTTAAGTCCCAGCTCTGAAGGAGTTCTGAAGAAAAACTTGTTCGCGGGATCCGGCGACCTAGGTTGATTTAAATTCTTTTTCTAACAAGCTGTGCATTCGGTTTTTCTTCCTTGGCTGTAAAGCGTCAACAGTACGTTTGCTGGTTCCGATTTGCTATTAAAAATGGACGAACTAGAAAAAGATGTTTAAAAATGACGAATTTAATGGTTTACACAGAAACTAAACACACACTTTACATTTTTTTTCAACAAGCTTTAGGTTTTGTTGCTATTAAGCATTCAAAAATTAGTGAGCTTTATTTTGCATTCTTTTTCTTTTAAAAAATTAGCATTTCATATACAATTTTGTACTCTCGCACTATGTAACATGCACTTTTAAATAATTCCGTGGAATCCAACAATGTTAATACACTAAAATATGCTGGGCAGTTCCCTCTGGTGGTTTGTGTTGGAAACAAGTCAGGATAAAGATAAAAACAGTTGGAGGAAGTTACAAAATGAATTTTTTTAATTAACTTTTTCAGGATGTGTTTATTCAAGTTACACATATCTATTATCTTGAATATTGGTTATTCTTTTAGTTTTGTAATCTTTGTGTGTTGTTACGGGAGAGTGTATACAGCAGATACTACACTTTAAAGGATGTTTCTTAAAAAGTGCCCTCTCTTTATGCTTCGTGGCTCTTTTATTTTCTCTTGGGTGCTCTTAAGAAAGTGATTTCTGGACATTTTGTTTTTATGTAGTGAAAGAAAATGAGAGACATAGTGTAGTGGAAAGAGAATAGGCTTTGGAATCAGAAGATCTGGATTCGAATCCCTGTTTACCTCTTACTGTATAGATGAAATTCTGGTAAGTTCTTTTAGTCTTTCTGAAATTGTGTTTTCTTATCTGTAAAATGGTGGTAATAGTATTTCTGTGTGGAATTGTGAGGTTAAGTGAGACAGTGTATGAAAAACCCTTACTTACCTGGTCTATACTGATGTTTAATTGATATTAGCTGTACTTTTATCACAAGTTTTTAACTGTTTACACAGCATCTTTTGATGGAAAATAGCAACCTGCAAACACTCCCATTCAGCTAAAAAGAAGAGGCTTAAAGGAACTTAAATTAATAGAATTTGGGAGATCTGAAAGATCACCTGATTTTTCAGTAAAATATTGTGTGCTTCTATAAACTTTATGTATGCCTCTCTTTTGGCTCTTATTCAAATAATTGGAACCATTTATTATGTATGACTGTTCATCTTTGTGTCTGTCCCAGTGCGTGGTATGTATAGATCTCACTTAAACTCAGCATCTAGTAGCAGGTGCTTATGTAAGAACACAGGCCTTTGGAAGTCTAAATCATGCTGTTTACATTAGGATTTAATATGCTGATTAAGGTTTGAATAAATCTCCAAATACTTTAAAAATAGCGTATATACTAAGAAATAGTGCTTCCAGTATGGGTATCCAACAACATGTTTGGACCCTTTTGCAAGGACATGGGAGCTACTAAATGTTAAAATGTAGTTTAGAGATCTTCCAAACTGAAAATATATTTGTGGTTAAAGCCAGAAAGTCTCTGTTTGTATCCAACTTCACTTGTTCTTTGCTTCAGTTTTATTTACTGTAGTCTGAAATGTGTGGTTGAAAATGAAATGGAAGGAAAATAGGTATATGGAAGACATGAGAATAATGGAGAGAAAAAGGTGAGTTATCACAAATTACAGGTCAAGAATAATCAGGCTTTTGTTTTGAAAAGAAGAAAGTTGAGGGAGCATAGAGTTTTAAGGTACATGTTTTGATGTTTTCTTAGTGGTTACCTTGGGGTGCATATATTTTGAATTATTGCTCAGGTTTTGTGATTCCCTTAAAAACCAAAATAAATTTATAGTTCCAGTATTTACTTTACTCTTCTCCCAACTGTTTCCCGTCTTCATTTTATTAAACTTGCAACTAATTTTCCTGTTGTCCTGCTAATGTGTTAATGTTGCCAGCTTTTTTTCATTATAATTTCATCATTTAACAAAAACCTCTTCTGGAAATTTTAAATACACAAAACAGAGAGAATTATATTTATGTAATGTATAGTATAGTCACCAGGTATCTGTCCTTCAGCTTCTTTTATAAGCTAACGGTCAGTCTTGTCTCCACCTCCCATCTCACTATTTTTAAGTAAATCCCATATAGCCATTAAGCTATTTAATAGTTCAAAGTTTCCTCTAAAATATTTAGAGAAAAACATATGCTTATGCCTGAGATAATAATTCATTACTATCAGACATTTTGGCAATATTCTGATTTTACCAGTTGTGTTTCATGTACTACTCAAGTATACATTGATTTCTATTTCTACTACATTGTAGTTTTGAGAAACTACCTGTCTTCATAAAGGGAACAAACACCTACTTACCATGTTTTATTCACTGTCGACATTTTTGAGTACATGTTGTATGTCAGTAGTTAATATTTTAATTTTCACAACATTCCCATTTTCCTCATGATGAAACAGACTGGGGTAACAAGTTTGCTCAGGGTCACATTGTTCGAAGGCAGTGGGACCAACACTGAACATAATTCTGTGTTTTTACCACTGCTAAATTAGTGTTAAATTTTACTTAAGGGAGTTAACCAATTTTGCATGAAGTCATTTACTGGCACCTCTCCTAGCAGAATGGGTGTCTTCAAATCAGTGGAAATTTCCCCAAAGATCAAATTATGATGGATTGCGTAATGGACTGAGTAACAGTCATTAGGGAATGACATGATGCAGAAAAAGAAGGGTCAAGCCCAAAAATTTGACTGTGTGTCAAAATAGTAAAAATTTCAGACTGGTGCTTACCATATTGCAGGTTTTCTGCCTGTTGCCAGACTTGCTTGTAGTCCTTTTTGACTTGATGTATAACTAAGTTAGTTTGGTGTTGGATTAAAAAGTTGGGGCATTAGTTAATGACCCATTAGTTATTTTTTTTAAAGATTTATTTATTTATAAATACAAGCTGGGGTACAGGCCAGAGGCGTGGTGCATTGAGAGGGTTCACCAGAGACAGAGTGGGGAGCAGAACAGGCAGATAAGAAATACACTGCTGAGGGGATCAGCGAGCGAGGCAGGAGAGGTCTGCTGCACCATGTGGGGTTCTCCTGAGCTGGGTGTCGAACTTGCATCTCATGCTGCAGACAGCGTAGTGCGCAACCACTGCGCCACCAGGGAGGCCCCCCATTAGTTATTTTAAAAAAGATTTATTTATGCATATAAGAGCTGGGGTGTAGGCCAGAGGTGTGTGTGGGGGGGTAGAGGATTCACTAGAGACAGAGTGGGGAGCAGAACAGGCGGATCTACTGAAATACACTGCTGAGGGGAGCAGCAGGTGAGACAGGAGAGGTCTGCTGCACCATGTGGGCTGTAGTGGCTGCCAATAGCTTCATAGTGCTGAGACTTAACCCATTGCACCACCAGGGAGGCCCTTATTTTTGAGTAAGTTAAATAAAGCTTTGGCTGATAGAAATTACCCTTCCCTCCTCTTTCCCTTCGTTCTCTTTTGTGCACACACAGATTATCTGTTAATGTACTGAATTATTTGAGAGTAAGTTGTATTTATTGTACCCCATTTATTTCCGAAGAATTGGATATTTTCTTCTATAGTTACAGTATTGTCACCAACTTCGTAAATTTAAAATTGGCCAAAATCCTTTATTCTGATTTCATCATTTAACTCAATAATCTTCTTTATAGCAGTTTTTTTACTCCCTCTAGTACAGGATCAGACATTACATTTAGTTGTCATGTTTCTCCATAATTATTTACATTGGCATATTTCCATATCCTGCTTTTCCTTTGTGAAGTTGATATTTTTTGAAGAAAATAATCCTTTTTAATGGAACATTTCGCATTTTGGATTTGTCTGATGTTTCCTCCTGATTAGATTAGGTTATGCATCCCTGACCAGAGAAATTACAGAAATGATACTCTGTCCCCAAGATACTAGATCTGGAAGTACAATATTCCTTTGCCCCTCATGGATGATAGTATTTTTGATCATATGTTTAGTCACATTGTTAGACCCTCCCTCTCCCCCTTCAGCACCCATTTACACCTCCCTCCTTAAACTAATTGATCTGTGGAGAGAGATTTTAAGATCATGGGAATGTCTGGTCCTCATCGAAATTTCTCTGTGGCTTTAACATGCATGGAGGATTTGTGTTCGAACCAATTTTTACTATGATGTTTACAAATAGTGATTTTGTAAGTTTAGCAGTACCTCTACATTAACATTTGTTGATTGGCATGGAATTAGGAACTCTGGTTTTCATTGACTTGCAATTTATTCCTGTTCACTTCTTTCTCCCATCTCATATTTACCTATTTTGTCTCTACATTGAGAGCCCTGGTTCCCATTATTAGCAAACATTTACTTATATATGTAGTGCTATGATATAGCTAAAGTAATTTTTTTTTTAAGATTTAGTTATTTATACATACAAGCTGGGGTACAGGCCAGAGGCGTGTGGCGGCGAGAGGGTTCACCAGAGACAGAGTGGGGAGCAGAACAGGCAGATCAGAAATACACTGCTGAGGGGAGCAGCGGGCGAGGCAGGAGAGGTCTGCTGTACCATGTGGGATTATTCCCGGTTGGGCGTCGAACTCGCATTGCGTGCTGCTGACAGCTCCACAGCGCTCAACCGCTGCGCCACCAGGGAGGCCCTATAGCTAAAGTAATTTAAGAAGTGCTTTTCCCATGCCACAACCAAATATAAGAAACTACTAAATAAAGTAAGAATTTGTTTGTATTTACCCCCTTTTTCCTATATCTATCAAAACAGGTATATAAATAAACTATTGGGGTCATAAGTTGCTCTTGGGTTGGTTTTCTTTTTTCATGTTCAGTGGATTATGATACTTGTTTAAAAAAGATTGTTTTACATTATTTCTCCCACGCTTGTTGATTTGAATTTAAAAATATGTAGATTGTTAACATGATTCTAAAAGTCAAAGCTATAGGATGACGTGTATTCATAAAATATTTCCATTCAATCCTTTCTAGACATTACACCCTACAGGTAATCAACTTAATTGTTTTTTGTTATCTTTCCTTTTCTTGTAACCATAAGCAGATACATGATTGTTTTCTTGTCCCAAAAAGTAACATAGTCTGTATGCTCTTTTGTACTTGGTAAATACTTTAATGTATTTAGCAGATAGTTTAGATGTGCTTAATTGAAGATTTTGGAAAATGTTTTTAGGCAGATGGGAACATTTTTTGGCTTGTATGCTTCATGAAAGCAGTGAACAAGCAAGGAGGGCAGGGATGCAGTTGGGCCCAGGAGCAATTGGAATTGGATCTCGGATGTCTTCAGTAGTACATTGATCACCTTACCTCTGTCATATTGGCTTCATTTTGTTTCAGTGCTTGTGCTTTCTTTGCAGTGGTAATTACAAATATGCTATCAACAACACTTCAGTTTTAAACATCCACCACTTTTTTCATTTCTAGTTTAAAAAACATCCCAGGAAAGATTTCTTTACTCTAACTTACATCAGGTGGTTTCTCTTGAACTGGAGCATTATCTTTGTTGAGGGTGGTAACAAGTTAAGCAGGACACCAGCGCACATCTCCAGGAGAGTGTCATTTGCTATGAACATAGTGTGCTCTTAAGACCCATATGTATGCAGTGTGCATGCTTCTATAGGAAATAAACGTATCTGATTATATTCAGGTATCCCATTTATCAGATAGTTTTTTAAATTGTAAATAGCTATAAAATTAGTGCTGTTTGGGGTTAATACATGCCTCATGGTAGTTTATATTTCTTGGCATTGTGCATTAGCAATAGAGCTTCCCTTTTTTCCCCCGCCAAGTATGATGATATGTACCAGTCATTCCAGGTTAGCAGTGAAGTGTGTGATCCTCTTCATGATACCAAATGATGTCTACAATGCTATACCAATTTTTTCTGTTTCTTGAGAGTTTCCTTGAGGTATCTCATTTTGGTATTTTAACATCCTGCATGATACTCTATCCACACTGTGCCATGTTCATAATGGTGATTTGCATACCCTTTGTGGGACATAAGGGGGCAAAATGAATGCTAGAAAGACTTGGCTGAGGGATCTATCTAGTCACTGAAACAGATTAACAGATGAGTACAGTTAAACGGAGGAAAGCACAGAATGACATTTTACTTTTATATTTACAGACGCGTATCATACTGGCTTTCTTAGGTGTGAAAGTGAGTTTATTCTGAGATAACAACAGCAAATGAGGTGTGTGGATACATACTTAGACAACTAGGGTAGTTTGCTCTTTGTGGCATGTCATGAAGAGGATGATCTTTCTTTGGGAGAGGGTAGTGAACACATTACTTGTTTAATAAAACTAGCAAAAGCAAAACTATAAATTTAACTTGCAGTTCATATTATCTAGAATACAACATGGGAAAAATACTGAGAAGAGTGGTGGGTTCTCCTTGTCATGCTGCCACTTTATTTTGAGGCTTTGCTTAGTCTGTAAATTGGTATTCTCTTGCTCACCGTATTGGGACACCCAAGTAAGGTAATGAATAGTAAAGTGCTTTGCAAACTTTGAAGTGCTGAAAGTTAAAGTGTGAGGTTTAATATGTCTTTTCAGTATAAATCTGATGGAATCATAGTCTGAATGATTTTTTTTTATGTTTAGATTTTTAAATTTCAGATTTCTTTACTAATATTTGTAAAGAAAATTAGGCATTTCCTTCTTTCTGAAAGACTGCATGAAAATCACAGGTAGTTTTGGATTGCCCATGATGGTGGATATCTCAGAAATACCTTAAGAAATCTCAAATGACACTTTATAATCCATCAAGCCATTTTCTCATGCCTGCCTCAAGAACTCGGTTTCATGCTACTAGTGTTTCTAAAGGAATTTTTATGATTGCCATTTTAGTGACAGATTCTCATTTCAGAGTGGCATATTTTAGCTCTTAAAAGCACAGAGTTTTAAAATGCCACTTGTCACAATAGTAAAAATTTCTTCAGAATATCAGAATGTTTTGTAACCTTATTTTCCTGTTTTTGAAAAATACTAAATACAGGAAAATGTTACTTGAAAATAGTAGTCCTTCCCTTTCCATCCATGTGTGCATGCACATATATAATAGAGAAGAAATTACATCAAAAATTAGCTCATTCTAGGTCATGGTTTTATTGGTAAGGATTTAATTTGCAAGGTTTTTTTCACTATTTGCTATAACAAACGTAACAAAGATACTTCAAAGCATTCATATTTAATTGCAGTTGTTTTCAAAGGAATATTACTAATTACACTTCCAAGTTTAGTGATTTCATAAGTTGGTTATTCATAAATTGCTGTAGGTGAATGAAACTGATGGCCAGAGATGCTGAGAGTAAATGAAAAAATCTTTATATAAATGGCTGTCTTTATTTGTTCAGTTGTTTTCCAGTGTTAATCCTAGAATAAATGTTTATGTATGTTATCCATAATCCAGATGTTAATTCCAGGATAAATCTCAAATTTATCCTTGTCTTACTGATTCCTATTTCTTGCCACATTGTTTTCACATATAAAAGTATCATTCTCAAAGGAAAGGGTTTATTTTCTTTGGTATGGCATAATCTAATTGTTAATGAGAGATTGCATACCAAGAACTATTTGCTTGTTTTGCTTAATTTACTTTATTTCACTAGTTTTTTCCACCAAAAGGTTATAAGAAACAGAAAGATGTTGAAAACGAAACTGATGAAAAGTAATGTGGGAAGGAAGGGTGTAGGGAGTAATGAATTAAAATGAGATTTTAGACTTAATCTGGAGGTATTTATACATCGAGTGTTAAGCACAAGAAGTTAGCTGATTTTGGCTTGTTAGATCTTGGTGTGATGCTGTTAGAATGAGAAAAAATGAAGTTATGTTGGTTTTATACTCGTCACCTCTTTTTTTTTTTTGTTTTCTGTTAGAAATATCATACTTAATATTTAGTACCCAATTTATTTTTAATTTTGGAAATGTTCAAACATGTAAAAAAAAAAAATACAGAGGGGAAAGGCAGTCATTACAGACCTGTCACTGTACTTCCAAAACAAATACTTTGTTTCATTAAATTCACCTGTTTGCCCGCCACCATAGAGACACACCATTTTTTTTCCTTAGGTTATTTTAAAGAAAATTTCAGATTCATCATTTCACTTGTAAAGTACTTGAGTCTGTAACATGGTGCTTTTATACCAGTCTATCAGTGAATGTATGTGGGTAACTAGGTTTTCCGTTATAATAGCCAAGAAAAAAAATGTAACTTCAGACTAGAGCATACTGTTGTGCAGTTGGGGAGCATATTTTTTCCTGATCTCTGAATTTTAAGGTTTTTTTTTTTTCAGACTTCAGCATTACTAGGAGCTATTGCTCTAAAACACATAAATTAACAGCTGACTTTGGATAAGTTTTCTTTTGTAGAGATTTAAATTTTAAATTTGTAACTGTTAAAATGGAAAGAGGTTGTGTGTGGATAGGAATAGAAATTTTTATAACTTCTGCGTTTATCTCTTACCCTTTTTCCCTCTGAATTTAAGTACTCTGCAGATACAGAAATTTAAGTTATTGATGCTCAAAAGTGGGATATGTCTTTCTGAAAAGCCCCTGCTCAGTGAAGAAGTGAGGAGAGGAGAAGAACTAGTGTTTATTGGGCAGATCCTTTGTGAGAGGCTCTACATATTTATATTTGATCTGACTTAGTTCTTAACAATCCAGAGACGAAGGTATATTTTTCAGTTTACAGATGAGGAAATTGATGTCCAGGAGGTTCGGTAAATTGTCCAAGATCTTAATGGTAAGTGGTGAATCTGGTGGAAATCAAATCCTCCTCACTTGATATGTTGAGATATATTATTAATTTAGAAATGAACTTGAAACATTGCATGTATGACTGCATTATTGAGTTGTGTTGTATTAATAGCTTAATATATGCCATAGGAAATGATCAACGTGATTGTCATGGGATGAGACTTAGATCTAGATTCAGAGTTTGACTCAGGTGGGCGTGATCTGGAGAATGGGTGTGAATAAAGTGTGGAAGCAAGGATGTGTGTTGGAAGTGGCCAGGAGTTAGCAAATAGACCAGTTTGACTGTAGAAGAATGTTTTAATTAAGTATCGCTAGTTAGTAAGCTATGAAAGTATGAAAAGTAGATTGGAATCAGGTTATATACTAACTGCCAGGTTGACAAGTTTAGATAGTATCTTATAGGCAGCAGTAAAATGGTGATGAATTTTAGGTAGAGGAATATTACTCAAAGAAGTGATTTAAGATATTAACAAGGTAGGGAGAGAATGATTTGTATGGATGCCAGCAGTGGGGTAGTGATGAGGACTTGTAATAGGGTGGTGATCGTTGAAAGAGGAAGAGTATACAGTAGAGATATCGATAGAGTACATCGAATTTTATGATTAGTTAGAAATGAAGATTAAATGTTTTTTGAACATTGGTTGCTAAAGGAATGGTGTAGAGAGAATAGAGTGGAGAATGGATAGTTTTGGGATGAAGTTCAAAACTCACAAATCGGTAAGAGAGAGGTTTTGCCTTACGTGTCTTTTATATTCTCATAGATGATTTTATCAAATAGTTCCAAGGTTACTGAAGAAATTGAAGTGTTTTTACTGAAGCTATATTTTGTCTTGGCCCAGAATTTTATAATTTTGTCAGAATATGCAGTTAATAGGTTTATATATTTACAATTTTAAAAATCATTTTGATCCAGCTGTTTCATCTTACTAGAGTATTTTATTCATAAACTTTAACCCAAGCTATCCAAAATTTTCTAGAGTTTGGTAAGCACATGCTTACTAAGACCGTATCTAAATCCTCATTTCTCCTGGGTGTGTCAGAACTTTCGAAGATATTTATCTCTCAAAACTCAACTTGGGTATTCATTGCCTTTTTCAAAAATAAATCCTTTTCTGATACTTTAGTATTGTCATAATATTGGCAAACTGCACTGTGGTTGATTGACTTTGTCATGTTTGAAAAACCAAATAAATTAATAGCTGATTGATTCTGAAATAAACTGAGTGGTCTTGCACGCATCCCTTTCCTCTAAAATCTGAAAGGAGAAAAAGAGAAAGATAGTAATAATAATCACCCTGTGAAAATAATATTTATATCTGTCCTTCTGTCCATGAATGGAATGCAGGATTTGAATCGTTTTCTAAGTTTTTCCACTAAAACCACTGACTACCAAAAACCAAAACAAAAAAAGAAGTTGAGATGTACGGAAGTGGTGATAGCAGTCAAGGCATCAGGCATGTGGTGGTGTAAAAGAATCACTAGTGAAAAATTGGATAGACGTACATAGGGAGATGTTATAACCATCCAAATTTAGATCTTGAAAATTTAGATTCTGATACCTCTAAATAGGGTTTGTTAATCTTTTTGGGGTCATAGACTTTTTTTAGGGGGGGTCATAGACTTTGAATTTCCTATTGCCTGCAAAGCATACTAGACAGAACACTTTTCTGGAGTATTGTTCTACCTTCTTGTTTGAACTTGCATTCTGTCTCCAATTTTTTAAACTCCTCTCCAGCTCAGAAGGATCTTTATTGTATTTTCTTTGTTTGCTTCCAAATGCAGCCTTTCGGTGTTACATATTGTCTGTGCTGTGCATCTGGAAAAAAATATTTTAGAATCTCAGTTGACATTTAACATTTATTATTTTAAAAAAAGTATTTATTTATGCATATAAGAACTGGGGTGTAGGCCAGGGGTGTGGGGTGGTGAGAGGATTTGCCAGAGACAGAGTGGGGAGCAGAACAGGCAGATGGACTGAAGTACACTGCTGAGGGGAGCAGCGGGCAAGGCAGGAGAAGTCGGCTGCGCCAGTGAGAATCTCCCTGGCTGGGGATGGAACTCTTGCTGCAGTGGCTGTGGATAGCTTCATAGACTGAGCTTAACCAGTTGGCCACCTGGGAGGCCCAATATTTAACATTGTAAACTGTATTTTTCCAAACATGGAAATAATTTTTTAGAAGCACGTATTAGGAAGTATTTGTTTTTAAAATATTTAAATTAAAATCTGAAGGATTATTTTTTCCTGCTATTATGAAACAGTTTTCCATAAAATGGTATGTTCTTTAATGGTTATAATAAACAAGGATTGTATCTCCTGTAATAAGTCTTTGTTCTAAATATCTGGTTATCACTTATTACCTTGGTTGTATAAATTCTGTGATAGGAGCAATATTTAGAAATTATTGTCAAATTAGTGAATGCCTGTGTTGGTGAAATCCTTTGGGTTTCTTTACTTGTGATATCAGATTTGAAGTAGCTAGGATTCTATGGCGTTTTAGACTTAGGTGATGGTAACAGTTTTCATATTTACATACTTAATTTTATTGTTTAGGTATTTCATATTCAAGAAGTATTTATTTTTTTTCCCTAATCTTATTTAAAAAATAAATACACTTGAACAGGTTTTTTTTTTTTTTTAATCCACTACAGTATCCTACTTTATTTTATCATTAGGGTATGTCCTTTAGGGATGTTAAAAAAACTTTCTACAGCTGTAAAATATGGATGTACCATGGTTTATTTAGCCAGTTTCCTGTCTCTGCAAATCCTTCTTACTTGTAGTTTCTGCAAACCCTTTTAATTGCAGAGCTGTGAAAATGGAAACTTTGGGGAGATTTTTAATTATTTTTGTTTCTCTGACTCTTATTAGATAACAGCTACATCTTAAAAACTAGTGTTTGCAGTGTGAAAGAAGGGGTCTGTTCTGGTTTAGTAAGCTTGCTACTTCCCCACCTTGAATGGCAATGTCAGTTATTTGTTAGATGGATGAATAATAACTGGATTTAAAATAACTGATAAAATTATTATTTAAGATATCTTGAAGGATGCTCTCCTTCCCACCTGTGACTATGAAGGTGCTGCTCTTATTTTCCTGATAAACCTGTCCATATAAAATGTTTTTAAAAAAAGGTATCTTGAAGGACTTGATTATTGATTTTGGTATTTTATTCCCCTGAATCGATTGAGAAGGCTATACAATCCTGACCTGGTGATGGTAGTATCTTCATTAAGCACTTTTACTTGACGCATCATTGATAAGACTGATGTTTAAGTTGGAAAAATTATGTAACGAGGAAAGAAAAGGGTGCTGATGTTTGAACTTCGCTGCCTTTGAATTAGATTTGAAGAAATAAGATTTTAGAATTATATAATTACAAAGGAAAAGTTTATAATACCTTACAAGTAGAAAGCTGAAATATAATTGCAAGCTTTCAGTTAAAACATTTTATTTGGAGTGAGAATGATGGGAATGATAACCAAGATTAAATAGTAATTTTCCTAAGTGATAAAAAATATGCTTATATCTTAAAAGTGAAAATTATGCAAATGTGACCACTAATTTCATTCACAAAGAAATTACAAGATTATGTATTTTTTAAACCAGTGAAAAGTCATTTGGTAGATAGAGTGTAGATAGACTTTTTTATTTTTTGAAATGTATTTGTCATTTCTTCCCAGTGCCAAACATTGTGTTTTATGCTTTTCATTTCAAACATTTTATTGAAGTGGGACTAGAACTGGGGGCTGCTGAACATAAACAGTAAATTTTCATAATTCCTTTTTTAACAATGTTTTGTACTGTGTTGTCAGAAACTTTTCTACCAGGTTTAGAAAGTGTTGGGTAGCATTTGAAGATGTTTGCGGATTTTATATTAGTGGATTGCTATCTGAAAATGTCACTAAATAAAAACTGAATGAAAGAAAATAATTAAAAGTCTGAAATTTGGAAGGAGTCTTGGGATAAGTTAGGAGAGTTATGGACTTAAACTTGTGGGGATTAAAAAACTTATTTTCAGAAAGGAGGTTGGCAGAACAGACCTAATGAGTGACATTTGCGTGTTAATGGTGAAGTTCCCAGAACATGGGTGTCAGGAGGGAAACGTTCTTCTAATTAGCAGGTTGTGTAGTCAGAACGCTTAATAAAATATAACAACAGGTTTCCAACTTTTCTTAGAGAATGGAGAGAGATCTTTGGGAGAACCACAATGGTTAACTTAATATCTGTCATCATTTATTATATTAGATTTCATAATGGAACTAAACAGATCTGTGATTTTTTTTTTAACGGCTTCTGTGCTTATAGATAGTTTAAATTCTTTAATTTGGAAAAGGCCTTTTAATTCTTCACATGTTTATTACAGATTGTTCTGTTAAAGATTAGTGTCTTTTCAGATTGATACTCTTTGAGTACACACTGGTACAGATACACAATTGTTAAAACATGAAAATAACTTTGTCCTGTTAATAAATAGCTGCTGCCCAGGGGTAGATCCCCATTTCTCCCACTCTAGTAGTCCCTGCCTGAATATTGCTGCTCTACTCCTCATTGTATAGCAACTAAAAACTTCAGAGGGTGGAGAAAGGAGGGTCACAGAACACTGCTTTACACTCTGAAGACACAGGTTACTGTTCTGATTGTTTATTGCTTGTTGTTTACCAATTACTAAATATTCTAGCACTCTCCCCTGGTAATACACATGAAGAAAAAGTTCCAGTTTGGGAAGTGCAGAATGAAAAAAGTTTTTTGATAAATAACAGAATCGCTATAGTAAGTACGCATTTGCACCCTCTTTTTGGAACAGGGAATTCCTTTATAGAAGACATCAAATCTTCTAGACCATTAATTTTTGAAGAGCACAGTTTGTGAAGTGTCGCTCTAGCATTCTATGAATGTGTATTTGTACCAGTGTAAGGAAGGAAAAGTACACTAGGAAATACATAGATAAGTTCTGGGACTTAAAATGTAGATCTCTCCAACTGATAACTTGTTCACAACTCCATGTGGTAATTAGATGACTGACTGAAATCTGTTCCTTTTTGGGTTTATTTTGTGGAAGAAACAATATGTGTGCTCCTGCAGTTGTAAGTTTTCACCAGTTGAGGAAATGGCACATAATGAGTTTGAAGAAGTAGACAACACATTATTTATGAAAAGATGATTGTTTTTAAGGATTGGATTAAGATATTAGATGGCCATATTTGAAAAAAGAGCACACATACGAACACAAAAACATGAGATAGTAAAAAGTGTGAGTCCCAAAATGATACAAGGAATAAAAAGAATGTTGGAAGACTCACTCTTGGTCTTTTGGTGGCCAGGGAAGTTTTAATAGATGCTGAGTTTGAAGGATGAGCTAAGTAAGTCAGGCCTAGGGCACAGTGATGTTGATCAAAACAGATGAAGGGAAATGGGAAGACTAGAATAGAAGCAAAGGCTTAAGTGGAATATGTGTTTGATAAATGAGAAAGGTAGAGATTGACTAGCTTGGTTGGGCCTTAAGCATAAAGCTAAGATGTAAAGAGAGTGCAGTACTCTTGGATTTTTTGAAGAGTGATGTAGTAAAAATGTTCTTTTGCAAAGGTTAAATGTGATGGCAGCATGCAAGATGGTTGAAAGGGAAAATGTTAACCAGATAAAGCCCATTTCTCAATTCTCAATGACATTAACATTTCATTGGCATATATATAAGAAAAATTGTAGCTTAAGCTAAAAAGTGAGCATCATCAAATAGAACCCAGTGGGAATTTGCATAGTAGTTGCATATGCCTCAGAACTCATGTTTCCTATCCTGCATTTCTATCGTGTGTTAACATAGAGACCTGAGACTAGGCATAATCCTTTTTTGTTTTTTTAAACTGTTAGTTGTTAGACAAGTTTTGTGGCTGCTGATCTTGGTCCTGAATGATATATAGTTCAAGAACTGTTTCTCTGAGAAGAGGGTCAGAGTGCGTTGTATTGCACTCTGATTGGCTGGACAGCAGCCAGTTAGAACTAATAAACTGCCTGAGAACTGCAGGATATTCTCAGATCTATTAGTAGTTAAGAGCATGTATTATGGACTTAAAATGCCTTGAATACAGATTTCAGCCCAGCCAGATACTGTGTAAGTGACTGAACCTTAAGACACAGGCTGTCTTTGTATCCTTCTCTGTACAAATGTGCGTATCTCAGATGTTTGTTGTAAGAATTAAGTTAATCACTTCATGTAAAGTGCTCAGAGTAGTCTCTGCCATGTGGACACTGCTCTGTAAAGTTAATCATCATTATCCATGCATACTTGCCTATCCTCTCCCTATGGAGGGAATCTAAGAGAGGGGTGACTGGTTTTGTTACATATAATGTTTAAGTTCCATGCAAAGGCACATTGCTTCGTCAGTAGTAAGTTGACAGATTTTCATCTTTAAATAGCTGTTTAATAACAGAAACCTAATCATAGTTGTCATCTGTAATTTATCAAATGTGATTTCAAGGAATATTGTTTCGGAGGAGAAAGGGGTCTTTTAAAAGTTTAGGCTTACAATTTTAATTTTCATTACTTTTACATCTGATAGCACACATAGTGTGGCATATTTTTTTTTTTTACTTTAGGTTATTTAATGTGCCTTATTGTTTTAAGTTATAAATAAAGTAAGGCTTTTATTATAAAACCATCGAAGTATCAGTGAAAAGACACGATCTTCATGAGCCAGGGCAAGGGAATGGGATGGGGAAAGGGGGAGAATCACAACCGCTGGAGCCCACAGACCCGAGCGTCAGCTCACCTGTCACAGGTGCACCACAGGAAGTTCCACACCTGAGTGTACTGTTGGACCAGTTCCTTACTAGGACCACATCCAATATGTACTCATGGTTTTAACTATGCTCTAGACTTTTAACTATTCGGGAAGGTGGGTGGTCGGGAGAAAAGGAGACTGTT
Source organism: Scalopus aquaticus (assembly GCA_004024925.1). Taxonomy (NCBI): domain Eukaryota; kingdom Metazoa; phylum Chordata; class Mammalia; order Eulipotyphla; family Talpidae; genus Scalopus; species Scalopus aquaticus. The sequence goes on along the minus strand of PVIJ01020232.1, from coordinate 4,388 downwards.
TAGAATTTATTTGTAAATGTCTGTGCCCTTTCCAATGTTCCATGGGAAGAAACTCTTTCCAGATCTTCATAGGTTGCTCTTGGTCACTGATATTATTTCACGATACTGTTTTCTTCTAATTTTTTCGTACAGTCTTTGTTTGATTGGATCCTATATTGACAGCTTCAGATGGGAGGCCAACATAACACCCCTCCATAGTTTCTCCTCTTGTCATCATCCGTTATCGATTCTTCTGCTACATCTTTAGCTTCTCCTTAGGACCTCGGCCCTTGCCCGCGTTGGTGGCAGTGGAGTTCCTGCAGCCCATCGGGCCGCTGGCCCCAGTGTGGCACATTTCTAAGTATTTTAATATGGTCATCTTTTTTTCCAGTATTAAAGCATGAAATAAATCTCCAGTGTTTTTCAAGATTATTTCAAAGGAGTTGTAATTGCCACTCAGCACCTAGGACAGCACCCAACACACTGCACACAAACTCTTGCGATTTGGGGTTTGTGTTCTGGATTCAGGAAAGAAGATAAAGTTTTGGGGAAAGCTTAAAATCCTCATAAGCACTTTCTCTAAATGTGAAATGCAGAATGGTTTCATGGCTTTGTTTCAAAATGTTTTACACTGGCTGATAGAACCCACTTCATGAAGTAGTTTGAGTTAAAATGATCTAATATTTGTGTTTTAACTTTCAGCTTTGTGTTATTCTTGGAAAATTTCGCACCACTTGTGAATTCCTTGAACCTGGGCATTGCAAACCCACTTCTGTTGGGCCCATCTCCTTTGCACTTTGCTCAGATTAAGACTCAGTTGGCGCTTCAGCAGCTGAATGCCGTTGGCTCACATAGTTCAGCACCACCTTATACCTTATTAAATCAGGCTTTCTTGAAAATAGCCATGTCGAGACCCAGGTTTAATCCTCGAGGGAACTTTCCACTTCAGAGGCCACGAGCACCTAACCCTTCTGGGATGAGGCCTCCAGGACCATTTATGAGGCCTGGATCTATGGGTCTTCCAAGATTCTACCCAGCAGGGCGAGCCCGTGGCATTCCACACAGATTTGCTGGCCATGAATCTTATCAGAACATGGGGCCACAGAGAATGAATGTTCAGGTGACTCAACACCGAACTGATCCAAGATTGACCAAAGAAAAACTGGATTTTCATGAAGCACAACAAAAGAAGGGGAAGCCTCATGGTAGCCGGTGGGATGATGAGCCTCATTTATCTGCATCGGTGGGCGTGAAACAGAGTTCTGTAACACAGGTTACAGAGCAGAGTCCTAAAGTGCAGAGCCGCTATACAAAAGAGAGTGCCTCGAGTATCTTAGCAAGTTTTGGATTATCTAATGAAGACTTAGAAGAACTTAGTCGTTATCCCGATGAACAGCTCACACCTGAAAACATGCCTTTAATTTTAAGGGATATAAGAATGAGGAAAATGGGGCGCCGATTACCTAATTTACCTTCTCAGAGCAGAAATAAAGAAACACTTGGTAGTGAGGCAGTTTCAAGTAATGTGATTGATTATGGGCATGCAAGCAAGTATGGCTACACAGAAGATCCACTTGAAGAACGTATTTATGATCCTGAAATTCCAACTGATGAGGTGAAGAATGAATTTCGGTCACAGCAGAGCATTTCTGCATCTGTTCCAGCTCCAAATGTGATATGTAATTCTATGTTTCCTGTTGAAGATGTGTTTCGACCGTTGGACTTCCCCAGTGAGTCCTCCGATAATCAGTCTTTTTTCCCAGTTGAGAGTGGAACCAAGATGTCAGGCTTACACATTTCAGGAGGACAGTCAGTCCTTGAACCTGTAAAATCCATTAACCAATCAGTTAACCAGACAATGAATCAGTCTCTGATTCCTCCCTCCATGAACCAGCAACCTTTTTCATCGGAGTTAATTTCAGCTGTAAGCCAACAAGAGCGAATCCCACACGAACCCGTGATTACTTCATCTACTGTGCATGGACCATCAGGAGGAAGTAAAAAGAATTACCAGTCAGAGACTGACATTCCCATTCAATCTCCCTTTGGGATTGTGAAAGCGTCATGGCTACCAAAGTTTTCACATGCCGATGCCCAGAAGATGAAGAGACTTCCAACGCCTTCTATGATGAACGATTATTATGCAGCGTCTCCAAGAATATTTCCACATTTGTGTTCTCTGTGTAACGTAGAATGTAGTCATTTGAAGGTGAGTGTTTTTAAGATCACTGTATAATGATACTCAGCGCCCAGATTTCCTCTAATGTGTATGCTTGGTGTTAACTAGGGATTAAAGAAATGACAATTTTGATTGCACCATCAACACTTAGTTGTAATCTCAGTAGCCCTGGCCTAAGTACTGAGTTGAGTGTCAGGTTTTCTGTATTCCTGTGACTGGGCACACCACAAGGTTGTCCATTTATTTTGAACTTTCGATTAGTTACCTCAGAATTCATGCAAAAATAAATTTATATAATATCAACTGTGTGCTTACAAGACAGTGTCACATGAATCACCTTTAAATAAGAGAATCTGTTGGTATAAAAATATAAAAGTTGAAATAAAGCGTTTTGTTTTGCATACTTTTGAGAGATAGTATTTGCAGTCTTGCACGTATCTACGTATCTTGGGCTAAAGACAGTAATGTTGATATGAATATTTTCTGATGCTATCTGTAGTGGGATTTTTAGTATTTCGTGGGAAGGAACTTCCTAAATACAATACATACCAAAACTCAGTCAAGATGAATCATTTTGGGACCAGCTGTGGGCTCAGAGAATGTAAAATGATAGCCACTTAGAGGGAAAAATAAAGGCGGCTCAGCTACTTGCATTGTTAGTATAGTTAGAAGTATTTTACAGAGCTGTTGCAAGTATGTAGGATGTGCTGCTTAATAGTAACGGGTAAATTTGAGTTGGGGTTTTCAACTATGTTTGCTTATGTTTCTAAACCACTGTTTCTTCTATTTGCTAATGTGATTTCGAGGTTTATAAGTGTTCAGGAACCATATGGGAACAAGCTTTGATTCAAGGCCATGTTATTGCTTGTATAGGCTTAAGTATCTCTAGGTGTTAATTCTTTTGTTTTTTTCTCACACTGCCACCCCCTTTTGTCTTTTACCCACTCTACCACATTTTAGCCAACAAGAGTCTGTTATCTTGATGGTTTTATCTCACGATTATACTCCAGCAAAGGAAAGCCTCACTATAGCCCGTTGTTCTGACTTCTAATAAAATAACAGTTGTCATAACCTATCAAAGCAGATAGTAAAGTCTTGAAATATCTAAGAATAATTTATAGCATGTAGTTATAATCTGTTTTAAGTAGCTCTGGCCCAAGTGCTGAGTTGAGTTATTAGACGCTGTATTCTTGTGACTGAGCACACCACATACTTTTTCATTTGGAGCTTTCAGTTAGTCATGATGAATCCAAGAGAAGTGTCTTAAGAATTGAAAGTTTTAATTTTTATGCTGTAGCGTAGAAATGGTATACTTTTATTTTGCAGGTATTTACTGATCACCAATTTTGTACATGGGTATTGAGCTTTGCAGTGGAAGTGGCGAACTGTATGAAATGTAGATGTTGATCTTCATCAGTTTACACATAATAGCCGAAGAGAGAAATAACACCTGATTTTTTTTCTCAATTAGAGGAAAACAAATGGCTTGTTGATTGTATTTAACTTGTTTTTGGGAATGGTATTTAATGTTTCTATCTTGATTTTAAGCTTTATTAGTTTAGGCCAGCATTATTAGTTTACCCAGCACTATTGAATTTAGCAGTGTGTGATTTTAAATAAAGTGAATATACTTTCTGACATTAAAAAACTGAAGTGAAGTGGTCCAGATAGGTAAGACTGAGTGAGTGACAGTGACTATGTCAAGTCTGTCTGGACTAGAATGGAGAGGGAAGACTTACTGGTCTAGATTGAAGATGTACTGAGGGTTGTTGAATGATGAGTAGGCTCTAGGTATAGTTAAGGGAGGAGGGGTGACATCTAGATGGGAGCAACAACTTGGCAGGGAGGTAAAGTCCCTGAGCAAAGACTATATCATATTGAGGTGGGAGTTCATGTTGTGTGGTGAGTATATTAAAAATAAGTATGAAGGACTTTGAGACACAAGCCCATGAACTTTAGACTTGAGGTAAGAGGTACTAGTAAGTAAGCTAATTAAGTTTCTTGGTATATGTGAAGTGACATTCAGAGTATATATAACATAAATCGGGATGTGCAGGGTGAATAGGAATGAGAAGAAGGTATGTTAGGGCACCTAATTTGAGACTTCCTAATTTAACTATTATGTTGGTTAGTCTGAGTTAATATGATAAAAGTGACAAAAAAATCATTTAGTGATTATTCAAATTCAGAAGTTGTCATTTCAAACAAACCTCTTTTAACAGTCAGTATA
>PVIJ01020231.1:0-21569 GCA_004024925.1 Scalopus aquaticus | reverse complement strand
GGGGCCTGCTACTCCATGAGGGGTGCAGGGGTGGAGGTTGTGGGTGGTTGTTGATCAGCGTTTCACCTCACCTAGTTTCTAGGGTGCCAGTGTGCAGCCGCCTAGAAGTTGGAGGGGGTGGCGAGTGCTGGGCCATGGTCACCACCTGCTGTGGTCTTTTTTTTGTTTGTTTGTTTGTTTGTTTTTTGCTGCCCTCCGTGTGTCAAGATGCTGACACTTTGCAGGGGAGGGTGTGGCCAGAGAGTTTTTCAGCAGGAGATTTTTTTTTTTCCAGCAACAGGTATGGGAGGGGTTTTGGGGATTGTCAGTCAATAGTCCTTAAATTCCATCCTGGAGATTTTTTTTGCAACAGGTATAGGAGGGGTTTTGGGGATTTTCAGTCAATAGTCCTTAAATTCCATCCTTCCCCTCCTATTCATTTGCATTCTAAAGCCCAGAAAGAGGTTGTCTCCACAGGAGGTTTTCCAGCCCAACTGGTTTTTCTGGCTAACCTATCACCTAGCAGCCAGTGCGGGATGTTTCTTGCTTGAACTTTCTCCCCTTTGGGATGTTACCTAGCCCCAGGTGGGGGATGAGACACAGTGACCCTTCCGCTTTCCTGCTCCTCAGGGCTGCCACGCAGGGAAGAGAGGGGGGTCGTGGGGTGGGGGAGTTTGGGTCGCGCTCCCAGTCGGCTGGCCGGAGCCCTCCAACCTCACCGCAGTTTCTAACCTTGTATTCGGTGGCTCTCAGGGAAAGCTGGTCCGCCCATCTCTCCTCTCTGCTCCTCCTTTGTGTGGGATGTCCCCTCTCTTCTCTTTACTCTGACTCTTCAGTTTATTTTTAAGTCCAAAGCACCCCCGGGGTCGATTGTATTGCGTAGGGTATCCGGTTCTCTTAGAGACAGCTCTCAAAGTTAGGGATATTTTTCTCCATAAATCAATTTTTTGTAGGAGAGCCTGATCCTAGCGTCTGTTCGCCGCCATGTTTTGGGGGCATGTCCCCACTGGTCTTAATGTGTATAGATTATTTACTAGTTGTAGACCAGAGAGCTAGCAGCAATATTTACAAGTTATGCAGTTATTGATAGTTAATGTACTATGGTAATTAAACTTTGAACTATGTTTTGGGAAGACATGTTATTTAACAGTACTATAGTAATGAAAGTTATTTGTGTAGGAATTGTATAAAGTGATGACTCTATCTCTGAAATAATGTGTAAAGCTAGCTTTAGCAAGAAGTTTAATAATCATGTTCAAAAGATGGTTTAAATATTTTAGTTCATTTTGTGATAGCAACATTATATTTTATAACTAAATTTAAATACTTAACAAAGGCTATATGATTTTGTATAACATTTGAAAAACAACACAAAACTGAAATGGATTGTGTTTTTTCTTTCAGTTTTATGTATGGGGAATTAACTGACAAGAAGACCATTGAGAAAGTCAGGCAAACTTTTGACAGCTATGAGTCAAACTGCTTTGAAGTTCTTCTGTATAAGAAAAACAGTAAGTATCAAAGTTTTCAATATGGTGATCTCTTTATTAATATTATGTTTCAGTAAGTAGTAGTTGAGCTGTAGTGTAGAGAAAAAAAAAAACTAACTGTTCCTTTTTTGGCAGGGGCAGGGGTTATTGGTGAAATTAGACAGCAAAACTAACAAATGATTCCACCTATGAAAAACCACCTTTTGAAGAAAAATATGGTGCATTTTAAATGTGACTTTTTTTTTTTTGTATAGCAGCAAAATATTTTGTAATTAATGCTCATGGTAAAGATCCTATAATTACCTGACAGAAACTAAAAATAACAGAGAAATTCATTCATTTCTTGTTATGGTTAAAGAGAAAGGTGATTGATATCAGAAAGCATGTGTGATTACCTTTCTGTACATACATTGATGTTATCTGAATTCATGACATCTACTTGAGGGTAATCTTTACCAGTTTGGCCTTTTGTTAAATTCGTACATTTTATGTGGAAGGCTATTAGAAGCTGTCATTATTTTCAGAATGGATCATTTATATCTGGTAAATCTGTGTTGATTGTTGTGGAATTTGTGAGTGGTCTCTTATGATCTCATAATACGGACTCTAACAAAGTTTAGGAGGAGGACAAAAAACCAAAAAACCCAACTAGTACTCTCATGAACCAAGTCTCCTTTCTAATTTGTTTTCTTTCAATGGTCTCTTATTTCTTTTTGCTACTTTTACAAATTGACTTTTAAAAAAATGAATAGGATTATTTATTTAGTGTTAATCATAGATGATAGCAAAGTCAATTGCTGTCTTTAGGAGAAATTGAAAGCTATTAAATTCTAGCATTCTTGCTTCAACAGGAAACACTTGTTCATTGTACAATTTATATTGGATGTCATGGAGCATAATTTATCCTCTTCATTTTAACTCAAATATTTGCTCTCTGTGGAATATTTGGAATTTAATTTAGGCTTCTCTTTTTAAGCTGCTAGATTACCTTAGAGAAAACAGCCTTAGGCATTGCTTCACAATGGCACACTTTGGTAAAGAAACATTAGTCTTAGTATTGTTTTAACCTTGTGGTATTTTTTATTGAGGTAATGTTCGTTTACAACACTGTGTATGATTTAGTTGTTCATTACTATTCCACACCTACCACTAAGGCACCTAGAGTCTTTACCCTAGACCATTGGGGCCCTCTGCCATCTCCATCCTCCCCTCTAGTAACCTCAATTTTATAGTCAGTTTTCTAGGGTTTGTTTTGGTTTAGTTTTGTCTGTTCATTTCCTTTAGTGGAAGGACTGTTTTAACATCTTGGCTTTCATTATGGAATCAAGGTGGAAGAGTATTTCTCTTTGAAGTCACAGCTAAATGTCTGTTGGCTTGTCGTGAACAGAGAAAGGTCAGGCTTCAGGTGCTTTCTAGGTCTTTTTCACCAGGTCTAAAGATGTATTGCTAATTCACAGTAAACCCATTTCCCAAAACTCCATTTCATTTTCATGTAGGCATGTTACTCCTTGCGTGACTTAGATATAGGCCCCAAGTTTAGCAAATAATTTGAGAATATTCCGTATTATTGAGGTTATTACACTCTGATGTTTAGGCAAAATAAACAGATCTTTGTCTTATTTTAAATTTTTAAACAAAACAAAATCAAATCCAGAGATAATTGAGTTTCTCTAAAATATAGTGGTAGAAATTTCATTTTGTTTATAACCTTTAAATCATGTTAACAATAACATTGAATCTCACACATCCAAAAGTACCCTTCCAAGGTAGTTTAGATATTTTGTTTTATTTTAATGGGTTGAAATAATTATCTGGCTTGAAATAATTATCTTTTTTCAGACCTGTCTTCTTCTTTTCAGATAATATATATTCCATCTATTGAGGATATATTTCATCTATATGTGTGTAGAGGCTGCTTAGAGCCAGCAGGAGATATAGCCCATAACTACAGATAAAGATTTGAGTATCTTTACTCTGTATTTTCTGCATTAGGTTTTTTCTTATATTCTTTAATATGAAGGATAGTTATTCATGTATTATAATGGAGTTCTATTATACTTAAAAGCAGCTTTTAAAAAATCTTGTAAATAGTTAACTGAACATCAACTTTAAAAGTATATTCTCCTTTTAATATTTGCATTAAATGATTTGGTTAAACACCATTTTTTAAATGGGAGGATTGAGAGATATGATTTACATGACCAGGAATGACATTTCAGTTTGCAGCCTCCACTTTTTTTTTTTTTAAAGATTTATTTTTTATTTATACATACAAGCTGGGGTACAGGCCAGAGGCGTGGGGCGGCGAGAGGGTTCACCAGAGACGGAGCAGGTAGCAGAACAGGCAGATCAGAAATACACTGCTGAGGGGAGCAGCGGGCAAGGCAGGAGAGGTCTGCCTCGCCATGTGGGATTCTCCCCGGCAGGGCGTCGAACCCGCGTTACCGCTGCCGACAGCTCCATAGCGCAGCGCCTAACCGCTGCACCACCGGGGAGGCCCAGCCTCCACTTTTTTTTAAAAAAAGATTTATTTTTATTTATTAATGCATACAATAACTGGGGTGTAGGCCAGAGGTACAGGGGGTGAGAGGATTCACCAGAGTCAGAGTGGGAAGCAGAATAGGCAGATCTACAGAAATACACTGCTGAGGGAACAGCAGGTGAGACAGGAGAGTCTGCTGCACCATATGTGGGTTAGCTCCCTGGCTGGGGATTGAACTCATGCCATAGTGGCTGCTGATAGCTTGATAGTGCTGAGAACTTAACCCCTGAGCGACCAGGGAGGCCCACAGCCTCCACTTTTTGGGTCCATTTCTCAGATGGCATGGGCTATTTCAGCTGTTGGGAGAGAAACACTAGCTCAAGGCTGACCATTTAAAATGGCTCTTTCTGTTTACACAATGGCAGAACTATGATGGAGGGGTCACTCCAAACAGTCAGTGCCAAGCACTTTCCTGGGGGAAAGACCTTTCTGCCTAGCCCATCATTCCTCTGAGTCCCAAATCCAGAAGATGGCTATTTCCCCAGCCACTCAGCATATAGTCAGCCTTCTCGGATGAGTATGATCTTGTGGCTCAACTTGGAAAAAAAAACCTGCCTTGTTATCTCCAAACAATTTAAAAACCAGCCCTGAACTCTATGCCAACGTTTGAAAAGTTGCTGTTTTCAGCAGCAGTGCTGAAATGTTAACATCATCTCTTTCTGTTCAGATTCCTAACAGACCTTGGGTAATGACTTATTTTTAGTGCCCTTTTCTCTGTTTATGACCCTGCTGCCTCAAGCTGCCTGTGCTGGAACAGCCACAGGCCATGTATCTGTCAGTGTCCGCGTCTGGTGACTTGAAAGACTGCATCACTCACAGTTAGTGGACACGCTGTTTAAAATAAGAAACAAAACAAAGAACAAGCCTCTCTGGGAGACAGTGTGATTGGTTTCGAGGTCCCTGTCTCATTCCATGGTCACTTTGGAAAGGGCTCTGTTCTTTTATAGGCCCCCTGGGGTTGCAAAGGACCTGGTTTTCAGAACTGAATATGCCCCTAGAAATCGCTGTCTACTCCTCAGATGTCTGTAACCAGGTAGTTATATCTCCTCATCTTATCTAAAGAGCAAATACCCCTCAGTGGTGACATTATTCTGTGACTTTTTGCGCCACAGGTATGGAAGTGCTTCCTGGAAACCACTTACAGTCTGCCGACTCTCACCTAGAGACTAGTGATTGCTGCACATTTCATTCCCCCAAATCCAAACTGGACAAATTCCTGAACGTCTTTTAGACTGTGTAAAGAGGCTTCACTGCACTGTGGCTTAGAGATAATATGGTAGAAATGTGTTTTTGATTCCTTCAGTGTTTTGTCTAGTGGCTGCTTATTGCTTTAAGTTCATCTCTCATGTGTTCAGGTTTTTATTATTTGACATATCAATTCCTGATTTATCCAAATTTGAGGACTTGGACATTTAGTAACTGTCTTCTGGAGTCTTCAGGAGCTATGGTTGGAAGAGCATGGTGATAATTGAGCCTCATGCTTTGGATGAAGGACCCAGGGGATGATGGCTCATGGAAATGCAGGTGACACCTAAGGGGTGGGACCTGTCTCCTTGTTGGTGTGATCTTGCCTTACAGGCTTCAAGCTCTGCATACCTCAGTCACCCAGTGCTGTTCATGTCCTTTTCCCCTGGTGGGAGGCCACAGGTAAAGCCATAGAGTGATCCTTTAAGTCTATCTGACAGATGAGAGAGTTTTGAGATAGAAATATCTCTTCACTATAATCCATTGGTGCCTTGGTGGTGAGTGGCATATGGTAATGCACATCTGGAGAGGTGTGATCCTATACTTCTGGATCACATGCTATCTTGTAAATCAACATTACTTCAGTAAGAAAAAAAAAAAGAAAAAAGAAAAAATTCCCAAATACTCATAAGAAAAAAAAAAAAGAAATAACATCAGATGGTTTCTCCAAGAGGAATGCTTTTTGGCGCCACAAGCATGGCTGTTGAAGTCAATGGGAAACATTTCTCAAGTGGACAAGAAGAGAGAAGCACATGGGAGTGGTCACATTTGGTGAGACTATGAGAAGGGAGTTGACGTGAGCAGCAGTGGTATAAGGAAGGACCCACATCTAAAAGTGCTGTTGGGATTACTTAAGTGGGGAGAATATCTTGGTGCTCCTGCTTTGTGGTTTGACACCCAGTGCTCTACTTTAGCATTTTATTATTTGGGGTTGAAATATAAGTTTTTATTTTTTTGAACAGTTGTTAGTTGATACAAAGTCAAAGTTTTCTTGATTTTTTTCAGCAATTGAAATATTGTAATTTTGGTGTAGGTTTCTGGCATAACAGTTGGCAGCTGAAAGAAGACAGATGGTAGGAGACCAAACATTGTGTGGCTGTATTACATTCTGTTGTCTTTCTCACTTTTACAGGAACCCCTGTTTGGTTTTATATGCAAATTGCACCAATAAGAAATGAACATGAAAAGGTGGTCTTATTCCTATGCACTTTCAAGGACATTACATTGTTCAAACAGCCAATAGAGGATGATTCAACAAAAGGTAATTTTCAAAGGAATTACCACACTTAAGAATTATACTGTCACTTAAATAACAACAACAACAACAACAACAACAACAACAACAACAACTATTATTATTTAACAAAATCCAATGGTTAAACTGGAGAACAAAAGTTTACTCTGTGATTCTTCTTTTTCTTTACATTCATAATAGTAATTATCTAGTCACTTTTATGTAGTCATATTGTTCAAATGAAAATGTCAAGTTGAAATAATATTTGGTTAACTCAAATTATAATGAGAAATTCAAGTAAGACATAAATAAGAGATTTCATAGAGAATTCTTAATTTTAGAATCAATAAATTGGGAGTTTAAACAACCTCTACCAGAGTGTACTTCAGAACTGAAAAGTATTATGACTTGTGGGATGGATTGGGTAAACTAGAATGCAGTTAATTAGTTGATAGAATTTTGTTGAATTGATTAGAGTTTGATTTCTTGACTTTTCCAGGTTACTTTTCACTTTATTCAGCTGTTATAGATTCTTTTGGGTAGATGTAGCTAGATTATGTGAAGAATATTTTTGTCATTTAGAGAGTGATTTACAAAATGTAAAAATCCTGATTGGAGTCTTAGTAACTATAATATTCAAAGATATGACAGTAGAAACTACAATCAGTAGCATGTGCTTTTATCCCCCTTTCTATATAATTTTCTCTCATTCTCTGCAATTATTTTTAAATTAGAAATTGATGTCACATAAATACCCTTAGATGTTTGTTTTGATGAAATGTTATTTTTAAAATAATCTCTTGGAAGACTAAATATGAAATATCTTCCTCTTTGCATTTGAAAAACATTATCTTTTCTTATTTCTCTTTTTATGAAAAACTAGCAGAAAAGCTTTAATCTTTCAATTGTAGTCATAATTATAGAAAAAGTCACATTACCTTTATTCTTTATAAATGAATTCACACATATAGTATTATACCTGCTCAGTTTCTGGTTAGTATCAAATTGCATTGGAAAAAATTTTCCAAATTGCATTGGAAAACCATTTAGAGCATGAATTAGAACTATTCATTTGTGATTTTTCCTGAAAATGTGTGTATTAAATTATCTCCTGGAAGATAATGTATTCACATTTGGGCTCATATTGCCTGTTCCTCTGCCTTTACTCATTACCCAGTGTCTGGGAAATTTAGGATAAATTTAAATACTATTTATTAATAGAGTAGTCTTCTACTTATATTTAGGTTTAATGATCATTTGTTTCTTTTAAAACTCATGGCAGTCCATCTAATAGCAGCAGACTATGCTCCTTTAAACTTTACATGGACCATTCGCTAGGTAGATCATTCTAGTCAAATTGAAAAGAGTAGAAATCTTATGAAGTATGTTCCTAGACCACAAAGGAATTCAGTAAGAAATCAGTGACAAAAGAGAGCTAGAAAATCTCCAAATGTTTAGAAATTAACACATTTCTAAATAACCTATGGGTCAAAAAGAAGCTTTAAGATAAATTAGCAAACTGTTTTTTAGCTATATGAAAATGAAAATACAACTTTTGAAATTTGTGGGACACAGCAAAAATAACACTTAGAGAGAAATTATAACATTAAATAAATATATTAGTGAAGAAGACAGATAAAAAATTAATTCTGTAAGCTTCCAACTTAGGAAACTAGACAGAGAAGAGAAATTTAATCCCCAAACAAGCTTAATGAAGGAAATAAACCTTAGAGCAGAAGTCAATGATATAGGAAACAGGAAAGAAAAGATTGCTAAAGTTAATAAAACTTTAGCCAGGCTAACCAAGAAAAATGGGAGAAAACACAAATTCCCAATATTAAAAATGAAACAAGAGCCATCACAACACACCCTGTGGACAATAAAGCATTATAAAGGAATACTTTGAACAACTTGATAGCCACTGAATTGATGAATTATGATGACTAGGTGAAATGTGTCAACCCCCTGAAAGACACAAACTACTAGAACTCACAGTAGGAGAAATAATCATCCTATATGTACTCTCTATTAAGTAAATTGAATCAATCTCTACCAGAAAAACAAAGGTTAAGGGAATTCTCCTAACTCTGAGACAAGTACTACACTCATACCAAAACCAGAAAAAGACATTACAAGAAAGGAAAATTATAGACCAATTCTCATGAATATAAATGTAAAAATTCTTGGCAAAAATAGAACTGAATGAAGCATTCAAAGAATCATACACAACTACCAGGTAGGATTTATTTTGCAGACTGGCTCAGCATTTAGAAACAATTGACTATAAGCCACTAAAGAAGAAAAATAATGTGGTCATACCAGTTGTTATAAAAAAAAATTGACAAAATAACATCCGTTCATGATAAACTCTCTGGAAAAACTCTCAGGAAAGTTAAGAATAGAGTGGAACTTCCTAAATTTGATGAGGAACATTTATGAAAAACTTGAAGCTAGTAGCTGATTATCATAAAGTGGTATATTTTAAAGTAAAAGGCAAATAATTGGTTTATTATTTGTGATCTAATTTATTCTTCAAATGACTGCTAGATTGAATAGAATGCTTTTATGTAACTTTTTTCACTCAAAAATGCATATTTATATGTGTGTTTGGTGAATTTTTTTTCTCTTATTTGCTTTGAATGATTTCTTTGCTGATGCAGAAAGTGAAGTACAGAACTTTCTCACAGTTTTGACCTGAGGAACATTAAATAGTGGTATCAGTGACTATGTTGACTATTTATGGAAACTAAAATTTGATAGTATTTTATAGTGAGATTGGGGAAAGGGTACTGCTACAGACTTTTATTTTTCAAATTAATGCCTTCCCTTTATCTACCTCCACGGCATCTCTGCATCCTCACATGAGAATCACAGAGCTCCTCAGCAGACACGCTATCTATTAAATACGTAATTTATTCATACAAATACTGATATTTGAATAAACTCCAGAAAACTCAGACCACTGGGTTTTTAAACTATCGGCCTTATAGATCAGAATTTATATGAAAAACTAGACTCCATTGTGAAAAGCATTAGAGTAGAATATCTCTTCTCAGTGCCAGAATTTGTACAGAAATGTTTATTTTAAATTGACTTTTGTTTTGAATCTCTTCTACACTTTTTACGTCTGTAACAGATTACTGAAACAGTATTATATAATGTAACTATGAATGGTATATATGAGCTACTTTCTATTATTCATGCAAGCTGTAAATTCAATATGAAATATTCAATAGAAATAAAATATTTATGCCATTAAGTAATCATTGCACTGTTGCTATGAAGCTAGCATTGTAGGAATGTTTTGAAACCCTGGTACAATAGTACCCCCTTTTTTTGCTTTATTAGGGATTTTTTAAATTGATTAAACATTTTTATTTTCTTACACTGTTGTTCATTTTTATATAATATTTGATTTCTCCCCTCAGGTGTAGTCCCCATAATTCTCCCACAACCACAGTACCACGAACTATCACCATAGTCCCATGTGCTCTTCCCTCTTCTGTTTTGACCCCTCTCTCTCCCCCTCCACCTGCTGTGTGATCTATAATTTGCCTCTTTCTTTCTCTCTCTCTCTCTCTCTCTCTCTCTCTCTCTCTCTTTTCTTGCCTTTTAACTTTTAACCAAGTACAGGGAACCATGGAACTTTTGGGAAACAGCAGTTGAGACTGCATAATAATATCATAATATCAAAATGAATTGAGTCTAAAGAGCATTGAACTTGGAGACAGTAGACTTTTGTTTCAGCCGTAAGCACTAGTTTCTAAACATGAACTTTTTCATGGCTTTGTAAAAGATGTATGCCCCTCATTTATTTTATCAATTTTTTTTGAGTCAAAAATTCTGAACACAGTTTGTGCTATAGGTCCCATGTCTAGGTCTTGTATATACAAAGTTCTTTACCTCACAGTCCTCAAAAGGGGGAAAGACAAACAAGTAAATATACAGTTCAAATCTTCTCATTGGTCTCATTTTCTCATAAAATAGGTAACACTATTATCAACTGAGAGTAGGAATGATGAAGGGGAAGAGGTATTGAAGGTGCAAGGTGGTGGAATAGGTGGTAATTTAAGACAGAGGAGCAATAAGTGGACAAGGGGAATTTAGTAGATTTGCTGAGCAACACTGAGACCCACATGAGGCTCATGGGCCTATGTTTCATGAGTATCTCTGAGCATGATGATGTGTTTTCCTTCACTTAGGTTTAATCAAAGGTATATAGATTTAGAAGGAGGTAAAGCATTGTATTTAACCAGAGTTGGGATTTGGTTAACTGAGTATGATGAATAAATAAAAGAATTAGAACCAGGAAGTTGAGGGTGCTTACATGGGAGTAGGTTGAGGGTATCTGCAAAATATTGAAGATGTGCTTAGATAACAAAAGACCTGCCTAGGATATAGGGAATTGTGTGTTAGGATGCAGAACAGACAAGTGAATCCATACACTGGTATTCCAGGCTATAATTTTTAATCCCAGAGCAAGGACATTTTATATTTTTAATGTGAAAAGGGGTCAATGCTTGGAGTAAGGGTCCAAGTTCTTTGAGGATTTGTCAAAATTGATTAAGTTGGCACCAGTCTTCTACTTGTATTGGCATTTTGACCAAGAAACTCAGCATATGGTTGAAAGACCTGAGTTCACTATTTGTGAATTTTATTTCTAGATCATATCTGGATTGGTAGTATACTGTGATGACAGCTAACTATTTTGAGTGCAGTTTTTAACCTCTTACTGAATCCTGTGATCATCAAAACTTCATGCTAGAATGACCTTTGCCTTTCAACTGAATAATCACTGGGAGATGTCAATAAAACCTTTGAATTATACCATGATGAATGGCAGCAAAAAACATCGAATGTGAAGGGAAACAGTTTTGATGGAGCAGTTAATATATGTCAGGAAATGTGTATCATTGCTCATTTCTATAATTCTGAAAATTAGTATTATCTCCATTTTACTGTTGAAGATTCTGACATGGAAGGTCTGAGTGATTTCTGATCTCATGTTCTCTCCGTTGTACCTTGCTGCCTCATCCTTTCCAGTGGGAACTTATTGTTGGGGTCTGTTCACCTTAATCCTCTGTTCTCCTTTTTCTCTACAAAAATTGCTGGAGTCCAGCTCCAGCCAGATTGGGGTTCCCAAGAGGGGAGGTGTCGGTGTATGATGAGGCAGGAAACAATCACTCGTCCTGGTGCATGTCTCTTGTTCATTTAATTTTGGTGGGTCTTTTATACATTATAAGTGGGCAGTGGGATTACATCAGTATAAGCATAAAGCGGAAAAAAGGAGAAGAGTGAAATTAGATAAAAGGGTGTAACCTCTTATCTATAGCATCAGGGCGTGTGGATCTGCTCTCCAAGATGATCTTCTCTGGCTGATGACTCAGAGAGGGCAAACCTTAAATTTCCCAGCCAAGGATTCAATCCTATCAACAAGGCATTCCATAGATCAGCTTCTGGGGTCATTTGTCCTGCATCGGTCCTCAGTTCCCTGTGCATTCCCGGTTATACCTTGTGATGCATTCCCTTCCCCTAAGTGATCTGCTTAGAAGATGAAAGGTACCTTGTAGGATTGGGATCCTAAAGCTGATTGACTGGGCAGTACTTGACCTTGGGAAGGAAAGCAGAGCTTGCAGATAACTAAATGGTGGTTAGTCAGGCAACTTAGAATTAGCAGACCCACACAAAAAATGAAAGACAGTTTGAAAACATTCTGACAGAACTGTATTGTTTTCAACCAAAGGAATTTACTGACAATAATTCAAGGGGGCAAAGTGTTCTTGTTATCTTTCATTCCTGGTATTAATGTCTTGGAACTGGTGATCAGATAATCAGTCAATGCTACCTGATACATCATTTACAATAATACAAAGGGGAACAATTACAGCCAAGAAATCCACTCTGTGGATTATCCATATGTGTTCTAAAAGGGTTGGCGCAAACCTCTGCCCTTACATATGGTATAGTATTTTCAAACAGACTTCAAAAATTGCCAAGATACTTACAGTGTGAAATATCTTGTGCCAATTAGTTATAGTATGTTCATGCCAATAATTGAGATAAAACATTCCTGTAGAATGAAAAGAACAACAAATATAGCAAACTTTCCTTGTGGGAGGCCAATAGCTTTCTTTAGAGAGGAAACAACAGATGAAATATGAGTAATTATACCATGTAGGATCTTTTGCCAAGAGCATAATTGTTTACCTAAGCTTTTTTCTTATAGATTAGAATCTTGTGTTGCAGTCTAGTAGATTGATTTAACTGCCTCTGTGACTTCCTTTTATTTTTAAGATTAGGCAGTCCGTGACAAAGAGGTTAATTGCATCCCAATAGAGCTAAACTAATGTTTTATTAAGAAGGAGTTGGCATCCTAAGCTTTTAGGAGAACAAATGTTCTCATAATGCCATGAACAACTCATAAAACAAGTACTGGGCTCTTCATATTCAGTGGTCTGTTCACATTACCCTGTATTGACCACATCTAAGTAACATCAGCGAACTGTGCTGAATAATCAAGTCATACCAGTTAGGTCTCTGTAAAGGTGAGATCAGTAAATGTCTCTCTGGGGAAAGTTAGAACTGCTGATGTGTCTTTTTTTTCTCACCTAGACACTGTGGCTACTCAACTTTTTCAGTTTTGTGACGTTCAAATCAAGTAATTTGGCTAAAAATGTAGACATTTCCAAGAGCACAGAGAGATAGGCATAAACAAATTCACTGTGACATTATTAGTGACAGTGAAAATACAGAAGCTGCTTAAATGTTCATGAATAGAACACACGAATGATGAGAAAAGAACAATATCTAATTCTCTTAGATGATAAAGGTACAGGCAAGAAATAATCAGGTTTGATTGTGTGTGAGTCTAGAGCTGGAGGGGACAGTAAGGAAGTTGAAAACAATTGTGTTTCTGATGGCTTCTGTGTTTTCAATAAGGTAATTGGCAAGGTAATCTGCTGAGAGTTGAGGAGAGAAGGATGTTTAGAGGGGTCTTCAGAAAAATGCTAACTGCTCGTAACTGATGATTCCAAGAAGGTCCTAACCAGAGCTAAAAAGTTTACTGATTAGCTCAGGGAGCTCATCTTTTAGCATCTCCATGAATTTAAATGTGAAACAAACATTCCTTGACTTTTGCATTGTTCTTCAGCTCTCAGGGTATTTTAGTATCAAAACTCATAAATGGTAACTCAATTTGACAACTACTTCTGACTTTGACTTCTCTAGGAAGAAGGAATCTTTGCCAAGACTTCCCTCATAATTTGCTCTCTTCAAATATTCTGAGTCTGCTTTACACTTGTCACTACCTTTCTTTTCCCTGCTAGCAGCTACCCAATTCTCTTTGTGCAGGCAGACTTAGCATCTTCCTTCAGCACTCCAGTATTCCTTCCCCAACTTCAACTACCACACCTTTTCTACCCTTCCTAGCCCCAAACCTTTCTTTATGATAGTATGTTATGCTAGTTTATTTTACCTGTTGAGAGCAGAGAAAGTTAAAATAAAATTTTCATTTAAGTAAATGTAGTGTGGATGCTGTGTTAATTCCTGTTTAGCATTTTTTTTTTTTAGTAATTTCATCATTCATTCAGTTATTCAACAAAATATGTCTAGTGTCCACTATGTGCCAACTGTGGTACTAGACAACCAGGGAGAGAAAAAATAAGATCTGGCATCTACATGTCACAGCATTCAGGAAACTTTCTTTCATCTGTGCTTTAGGGTGGTCTCACTCAGAATATACTGTGTGAAAAAAACTTTTAGAATAAAGAATTGATGCCCAGAAAATACCTAACATATTTATTGCCAACATAGTTACTGTCATCTGAAGGTACCTGCACCTTTTTCACCCATATAAAGCAAAACCAAACCAAAATTAAATGATGATGAAAAAAAATTGGACTTATTTAAAATTTGATTATTAGTTATTAATAAATTTGGACTAACTAATTAATGGTCTGTTTTATGCTGGCCCCTGTACCAAGTACTAATTACAGAAAGATGAATAATAATGAGAATGACTGACGTGTTAACCAACAGCTTTATTAGTGTTATTAGTACCAGGTGAGGCATGCTTCTCGGTGTGAATGCACAGAGAAAGGAGCCTCTCTTTTATGAGTAGGTTAAAGAAGCTTCCCAAAGCTTAGATAATGCTTTAACTGAATCTGGAGATGTCAGAAATATATTGGACAAATGTGTTGGGGAGGGAAAAAGCATTGTAGGCTTTTCAGTTTAATTAAATTTAAATTTTAATAATGGAAATTTGAAGTCTCAGAAGAAATTCCTTTTTCAGTAAGTTCATATCTCTTCCTCCCAGAAGTTACCATATGTGAAAGTCTGGAAATACTGAATATCATAGAGCATATAGAGAATCTCTAGTAAATGTAATTTTAACTTTGAATTCAATTATTTTGTTAATTTGTTATTGATTTTTAGTAAGGCCGGGATATAGAATATGTAAGAAGTGGAAGGAGGCTGGTGCAGAACAAATTTTGGGGTCAGAAACTAAATGACCAAGGATGTGCAGTATTAGTATTATTCTGGAGACCTCCAGAGGCTGCTAGAAGAGTTTAATATAGGGAAAGGGCATGGTTAGATTTGTGTTTTAGGAAGAACTTTGGCAGCAATGTGGAGAGTTGCTTGTGAGTATATGATCAGGGAGCAGGTAGAGAGTATGGGCTTTAGAATGCTGCCACCTAAATCAAGGTGGAAGATGATATAGCTTGACATAATAGGGATGGATAAGAGCTTCAACTTGAGGATATTCCCTGATACATTATAATCTCTAAGACTTGAAAGTGAGTGTGTGTGTATGTGAATGCATAGTATTGCAATAGTGAAGAAGGCTGGTAAAGTTCACATTTTTGATTAGGCAACTGGAATAGCCTGGGACCATCCACCAAGATCATGGATATGTGAAAGTTGCAGAGTGGGAGATGGAGGGAAAAGATGATGATGAGATCATTTTGAAAATGTTGAATGTCAGGTGTCCATATAAAATTTGAGTAAGAGATGGTCAGTGGTCAACTAGTTACTTAGATAATAGATACTTAGAAAAAAGTCTAGACTGCATCTAAGTCTTTTAGATTGATGTTAATGCTTTCAGAACAGGTGACATATTTGGTGCTTCTTTGCTTCCCCGGCATATTGCTTAGGGTAAAATTAGGGTTACATATAATTCCCAAAGTGTAGCATTCTTTGTTTGATTCATTAGAATAAAATCCGTTGATGAAGAACAACTAAAAATCTTCTAGCAAGTGATGCTAGCTTATCATTTTTTAATCCAAAATGTTAGATACCATAGTGGGATATGAACTGATGGGGCAATATAAGCTTAAATGAAGTCAGCGTTTGCCTGATTAATAGTAGTAAAGTCGCTCATCTATCTGGTGTGTTTTGAAAGACATTTGACTCTGCACAGGATTTCTTTCTTGATCTTGTGTCACATTATCTGAAATTTCATCATTGCCAATGCAGTTATTTTTTTGGACTATAAGGAGTTTCCACTTTCAAGAAATTGTTAGAGACTCCATTAAATCTACTTGATAGAAATTACAGAATCTTTAACAGGCTAGAACTTTTTGAGATACCTAGAGAAAGAATCATCGAGGCAGGAGCAGATTGACCGATAGAGAGTTGCTTGTTCACATCTCATTGACATCCCTCGGAATTTATGATTTTAATAATGGAAATTTGAAGTCCCAGAAGAAATTTCTTTCTCAGTAAGTTCATAGCTCTTCCTCTCAGAAGTTAAAATGACTGTTATTTCAGAAAGCACTATTAAGGATTATAGATAATTTAAAATAATCTTTAGATAATCACTGTAATTGCTAATAAGGGACAAGTAATGTTTTTCTATATTACAAGGAAGATGGAGGTGTATGAAATGAACCATGTGAAATTTGTTGAAACTGGACTTTGTTTTCTTATGTGTATGTATTACACACAAAAATACAGCAGGAGTTTTTATTAGGGTGGTAGCACTTGCGGTAATAAGTAAACCCCCAGCTTTTAGGGAATTAACACAATAGAAGCATATTTCTTGCTCACATAATAATCCCAGGGAGGTGATCCTGGCAGATGATCATTCTGCCATGTACTGATTCAGAGGCGTTCCCATCCCCTATGGCCTTATTGTGTTTTCACTGAGCTGGTAGAAGGAGGGAGAAAATGTGGTCACCTCTCACTTGGCTTTTAAGCTGTGGCATGCATGGCAGTGACACACACTAGGTTGGCTTTTACTCTATTGGTGAGCACAAGGAACAGAGCCACACCTGAAGCAAGAAATGCTGGGAAAAGCATTCCTGGCTGTGCAGCTGTTTCCCAGTAACAAACCTATACACTGCATGGGGAGCTCAGAACTTTGTGGACAGCAAGGTACCTTGGCTTTTGGGGTTAAGTAATAAATATAAGTAAAACCAAAGATCGCATGTAAATATTACTCTTTAGTTTATTTCACACTTGAAGTATATGATGATGTCTATGTAGAAATAAAATGCTTTAGATTGATTCTTTTCATTAGTTCTGGATATTATGCTATATCCTTTGAATAGCAGCAAGAATGCTTTATTCTGTATTCATAATGTGTGAAAAACTGAGACTTTCTTTCCTTATTTTTAAGGTTGGACAAAATTTGCCCGATTGACTCGGGCTTTGACAAATAGCCGAAGTGTTTTGCAGCAGCTTACACCAATGAATAAAACAGAGGTGGTCCACAAACATTCAAGGTTAGCTGAAGTAAGTATAAGACTAACTTGGCTTCTCGAAATAGTAGTGGTGGGACTTTGCCTTATCTCCCATCCCTCAAATGATCAGATATTTTGGCTATTATTTTATAAATACTTACCTGATAATTTATTTTTCCCTTGTAGAATAATAGAAATTTCAAATTTGTCTTTTTATTTCTTCCTAATTCTGAAATGGGAAAGTAGATCCTGACATCTCTGGTGTTATCTGCACTGTGAGGTTTCCTTTGAGCAAAAGAGATTGGGAATTTGTTCCATTTCTGTATGCAGCATATAGTTATCAAGGGTTAGCACTATGTTGGGTACTTGGCAAAGGATGTAAGGTGAGTAAACCTTGGGTCCTATCATCAAAGAGCTAAAGATCCAACAGAGGGGCCTCCTTGGTGGCACAACGGGTTAAGCGCAGCACTATGAAGCTATCCAGAGCCACTGCAGCACAAGTTCGATACCCAGCCAGGGAGATTTCCACATGGCGCAATGACGTCTCCTGCCTCGCCCACTACTCCCCTCAGCAGTGTATTTCAGTCGATCTGCCTGTTCTGCTCCCCAATCTGTTTCTGGTGAATCCTCTCACCACCCCACACCTCTGGCCTACACCCAAGCTTGTATGCGTAAATAAATAAATCTTAAAAAAAATGCACCTTTAAAAAAATAAAAAATAAAAATTCAACAGAGGAGACCAACAGTAGAATGTGATCATACTATGCCAGCGGGAGTCATGTACCCAGAGGAGTATTTACTCAAACTTGGAACTCTAGGGAGGGCTACCTGAATGAGGCAACACCTGGGCTCAGTGAATCATGAGGGGAAAATATGACTGGCAGGTAAAGAGGGGGTGATGGTCATTCCTATTAGGGAGGCCAACACATGCCAAGGCTCAAAGATGAGAATGGATGGTGACTTTGAGTGTGACTTCAGTATGGATGAAGTTGGGTGGGCAAGGAAAGGCCAAGGGGTGCTTAATGAAACAGTGGTGGTTGGTTTACCGTATTCCAGGGAAAATATATGATCGCTCATATTGGTTCTTCAGGAAGAGCTCTCTTGTGGGGGGATTGTTCTTAATGGTTTCCTCTGTAATCTCATACTTTAATTGTATTATTTTTAAAACAATTTTAAGCAGGGGTTCATAGATTTCGCTAGGTTACCAGAAGGGATCCATGATAATCTAGAAAAAAGGGATCCATGATAATCATGAAAGTAGTTAAGAACCCCTGATTGGCCTAGTGGCTGTGTGTTGATTGGGATAACAGATAGGGAAAACAGGAGGTCTGAGTAGCAATTTATTGATAGCTCAGTTGACCATGGCTTAATCAAGAAAAGCAGTAGCAGAAGCAGATTACAGACATACTAAGATTAAAGTCAGCATATTAGTTGATAGATTAGAATTAAATCTGAGAAAGGGAATGTGTAAAGGACAAATCTATGCCTTTGTCTTAGACAGCTGTGTAGAGAGTGCTGTTGGTTAATAAATAGAATTGTGAATAAGAAGAGGAAGAGAAGACTTGGAGCAATGATAGACATTGCATTTTAAAGTGCTGGAAATGGGGGCCTTCCTGGTGGCCTAGGGGTTAAGTCTCAATGCTATCACCAATATGGTGTGAGTTCAATCACTGAACAAGGAGCTCACCTGTATGGCATAGCAGACCTCTCCTGCTTCGCCCTCTGCTCCCCTCAGCAGTATATTTCAGTCAATCCACCTGTCCTGTTCCCCACTCTGTCTCTCTGGTGAATCATCTCACCCCCTGCACCTCTGGCTTACACACACACACACACACACACACACACACACACACACACACACAATCTTTTTAAAAAAGAAAGAAAGAAAGAAAAAAAGTGCCTGAAGTGAAATGCCTGAAAAGCAATGGAACTTATGGGTTTGACTCCAGAGGGATATTTGGGTTTCAGTTGTTAGGGTGTCATCCTCACAGATACGGCTGTTAAAGCCATTGGACTAGATGTTATTGCCAGAGAGACTGTATCAAACCAGAGAGAAAAAGGATGAGGATAGAAGTCTGAGATAGCTGGAAGCTTTCATCTTTACATGTCTTCTAGAATCATCATTTTTCTTACTGGTATGAACATATTGAAAAGCTAATTAAGCTGCAAAAACTATGCTGAGCACTTAGTGGGTACTTACAAAATCTTCTCAGGTAACTTAGCAAAGATGAGAAAGATTAAAACTACATGTATATGTTGATCAGTTTTCTCTGCTAAAGGTAGTTGACACTCCAGAGTACCTTTAAGAAATTATTGAAGTAACATTGGTTGATGATATTATGTAGATTTCAGGTATATATCATTATAAATAAAGATATGTATATAATACATGAAGTTCACTCTAAATGGTCTAATTAGATTCTTCAAGAGTAAACTTCTTAACTAGCTGAGGATTTTAAATTTGGCTTAGAGAGGGCTAGGAAGTGAATTTGGAGAGCCCTCAACCATAGTTAACAGAGGGATTTGTGTGATTTTCTATCCCAAATAGTGTTGTTAGCTTGGGGAGACACTAATGCTTTGATGCCCAGAGGTGTATCTAAAAGCCCAAATAGGACATTATCCTAATTAAATATTAACTAATAATAATGATTATGTTAACTGGAGTAAAAGTCTCACTGATAGTTAGAGAAAGTTTTTTTTAAAGCTTTATTTTTATTTATGCATACTGATACAGGGCAGCCCCGATATAAAATGGGGTGCCTGACTGTGGGTCCTCACCTGTGTGCTTAAAAGGAACTTATAATAAGGCTCAACAGCAGGCACATACAATAAAATTAATAAAGGGTTTATTTACAAAAAGAAGGGAAGAAGAAAGAGAATAAATTGGTGAATGCGTCCTACCAGTTCCACTGAGCTGGAATCCCAATGGCGCACTAAAATCCAGTGAACTAAAACCCAGTGAACAACCAAGAGACCCCCCAAAGCCCACATATCTGGTCATATACCAAACCAAGCTGCTTAACTCCACCCACAGTTCTCAGCAATCTTCCCTTTGGTGATGACATTATGGGATTTGTAGTTCTTGGTGTCTTGGATCTCTTTGGTCTGAGGTGGGGGTAGGGTCCGTAAAAACCTATCTGTGGAGTTTGTTCAGGCCGTCCTTTCTCCCCCAGCAATACAAGAATGGGGGTGTAGGCCAGAGTTGCAGGGGTTGGGGTGAGAGGATTCACCAGAGACAGAGTGGGAGAAGACCAGGCAGATCTACTAAAATACACTGCTGAGAATGGGGGAGATAGGAGAGGTTCGCTGTGCCATGTGGGTCAGCTTCCTGGACAGGGATTGAACTCATTGCGCAGTGGCTGCTGATAGCTTCATAGTGCTGAGACTTTAACCCCTGGGCCACCAGGGAGACCCTAGAGAAAGAGTTTTTTAGATAATCAGAGAATATGCCAACACACAAGAAGACTGGTAGGAAAGCAGTGCTAGTCAGTTTATTCTTCAACTCACTCCCTTCTCTGACTTCCAGGTAGGGTTTGGTTTATAAATATGTTAAATAGATTAAATGTTAAAATAGGTGGGATATGTCAGAAAAAGAGGAGTGACATTTGAGGCAAGCACAGGGCAAAAACAAAGAATTCCTTTTCCAGGATATCATCTTCCATGGGCATATGCTCATTTCTAGACAGGGTAATTTGAATAATTTAAATTAATTATCTTTGGTAGGTGTAGCCTGAGAAAGGCAAGAATTTAGGAGATGAGAGATGTTATCCTGTGGAAATGCTCCTTTGATGGGATGGTTGCTCCAGGATGGAGCCTCCAGGCCCCCCTGCAGCCATGCCTTGATCTGTGACAATGGGTAGCACAGACCACTGGGCCCTTCTCAGCAGTTCTTTTCATCTACTCACTCCCATCCCTTCCTTTTGTCCGAAACACATTGATTTTCTTTCACAGTCCCCATATTTTATATCATATACAATTAACACAAGATTTAAAGCAGATGATTAGATATAACTTCCTTTGCAATAATGCTTGTTATTACATACTAGGTTTTGAGGCTACTTTCTTTCCTGCTTCCAGTCACTCATATATCTACAAATCAAGCTGACTTGTAGGAATGGGTTTTAGGGACTGCTGACTTTATAGTTATGGTTTCTTCTGAGTCTTAACTATACCCTATTCAGAGTTTTTCTTTCTCTGTGAACAATACTGGGCAAGAAGAAGAGGAAAGGAACAAAAGAGGAAAATTTTCTGCCTAATCACTCAGCACTCTGAATCACTAATGGTTTTTTTTCTCCCCTCAAGTGAAAAGTTTGTTTTCTTTGACAGCTCGTCATTTTTACATTTAATTTTAAGGACTTTTTAATTCCTGATTCTGCCCATTTGATTTTTTTTTTTTT
>PVIJ01020230.1:0-21753 GCA_004024925.1 Scalopus aquaticus | reverse complement strand
TAAACTTTATGGTTTGAGGTCTTATCTCCAGGTCTTTTATCCATTTTGAATTGGTTTTTGTGCATGGTGTGAGGTAGTGGTCTAGCTTCATTTTTCTACATGTAGCAGTCCAGTTCTCCCAACACCATTTATTGAACAAACTAATCTTGTTCCATTGCATATTCTTTGCTCCTTTGTCGAAGATTAGTTGTCCATAAATTCTTAAGACATTTTTATCTCCTCAAGAAACAGCCCACATCATTTAACTATCACTCCTGTCTGATTTAATTTAAATGAATAACAAGAACACTTATTTTGGCTTATCATTATTGCCACATATTGGGAAGCTTAAGCTATGATTTAATCTCTGAAAGATCTTATACTTTATATTAGGAGAACAAACAAACAAAGAAACAAACCTAACAAAGGTGCAACAGGCCCTTTTTCCCACTTTTAAGATGTGAGACTAAGGCAGATTGTATTTTCCAAAGAAGGCCAATAGATCCATCCATCCATCCAAAGATTGGATGTTGTGAAATTGGTATTTGGGTAGCTTGGTCTGGTGGTGTATGCCAGGTGGAAGGACCAAGACTGGAAGCAAGAAACATGATTATATAGTGATTTGCTGGCATCTAGCAGATGGACAGTAAATATTTATTGGAAGAAGGAATGACTGAATCAACTGATTATTTGTGGATGTCTAATTAACAACCTATTAAAAACCTACCTAGAACAGTGGCTTATGAAAAATGCAGAGAGGAGAGACTACAAGAGATCTGAAGAGGAAAGAAAAAACTGAATTTGATAAAAGAACAAAGATGAAGAAGATATTATGGTTTTCATCCCTGAAACCAAAAGAACAGAAGAAAATGTATTGATAAAACATGGAAGACTTGAATAGGCAAGTGTCTGGCCTTGGGGTCAGCTTTATTCCCATGTTAGGTAATCACTGGGGCTCAGTACAAGAGTGATGAAAGTACAAAGAAAGGCCAGTGTTTATCCCCAGATAGCAGAGACCCCTTACTCCATTGTTGCGATCTTAAAGATGATTGAAAGTGTGTGAGGGGGATAAGGTTGGGTGGGGTGGAGGTTGGGAAGCATTCTGGGTACATAAATAGCATGTATAATGATCCAGGTATCTGAGGGTTTTAGAAAACCATTGGATTTTCAGTATGGTTGGAACAGAGAAGTCACAGTTGGGAAGAGAGAGTGGGGATTTGAGTCTGCTGTAAGCAGAAACTGAATCATATAGGACCTTTGAGCTCTAATGAAGATATATGGACTTTATCAATGAGGAAGGCTGAACTACTTCATAGTCTCATCTTACACATGAGTGAATGAGTGTATTTGTACACACACACAGATATGCAGATTCAGGGAGGTTGTTTGACTATTGCAAAGTCACAGTTTGATAATACCTTTTGGCCCCAAAAACCCATTATGCACATTAAGTTTAGATTGTGTGTTTGACTTTGTCTGCTCCATAGGATGAAAGAGTAATAGGAGCTTCTTTGCACATGTAATTCAGGAGATGGTTGAGGGAACAGAAACAGGCTGTTCTCTAAAAGGAACGTAAGTATTCATGATTGGGGAGGTGACATACTTGACACAGAGGCAGGTCATCGGAGAGAAGGCAGAGTGTGCTAGTTCAGGTCCAACCCTCTGACCTAATGAGGAAAATCCAATTTTTGAAATTGCCGGTTCCCATGGCAAGTCCTGTCAGAAAGATTTGTGATGTCCCCCAGTGGAAGTAGGGAACACAAAAGGTCTCTATCCTGTCTAGTAAATGGTAGAGACCAAGAAGCAAAGGAAGACTGGTGAGTAGTCATGTTTTACTGTGGAGTCCCTCCCACCCCCCAACACACACACAAAAAAGACAAGATTCTTCATGATTTCTCCTTATGAGCTTAGACTGGGCAGGTGAGGTTTACCTTTAGGGACCTCCATCAGTTCCCTAGTGGGAGGTGGGTATATTCACCTAGGAGGATTTGTGCTGATCGGAAGCAGTGGTTACTGGGCAACTAAGAGGATTGTCTGGGCTATAGGCAACCATTTTCTGAAAAGCAAAATTTCAGATGGTAGAAAAAGAGCTTTAGATGGGGGGGGGGATTGAATCAAATGGGATGCAGTCAGCCAAAAATGTCACCTCCTCAGGCCAGCCTTTCACCAGGGGTTGTTTCTTGGTATGGATTTCTGAAGAGCTGAGGGAAAATGCTAGGTACACTTTTTTTCTCTGGGAATGACCCTGGTAGGCTTGTTGAAGAAAAGATGAGAGAAAAAGACATTTTAAGGATTTCAGTCAGAGATAACTTGGGGTCTCGTAAACCTGTGAAACTGTGTGACTCTGGGGGAACTTCTCCACTTCAGATAACAACTTGCACTTACCTTACCCCAAAGAGATGACTCAAGTGTAGCCATGACAGGAACTGTTAGGAATTCCTGGCAACCTTGAAACCATCCAGCTTGTTGGAATGGCCATGGAATTAAGATTTTTGATAAGATGGTCATATGGTTAAGAACAAAGATTGTTCAATTTTCTTGTGAACTTGGGAGAAACTGCTAGACTTTCGTATGGAATCTCAAGACCCTAAGGTCATCTTTCTATGAGGTTTATCCAACTGTCTGTCTTCTGCTTCTACCCTTTCAATATGTGTATAAGCATAGTGACAGCACATCTTGAAGTAAGCCAAATACACGTGAATGAACACACACATGCACACGCGCACACGTGCACACACACACACACACACACACACACACACACACACACTCCATTGAACAATGGAGCAGAATCCCAGAGTAGAAGGCAAGCATGACGGGGTGCTTGCTCCCCAGTAAGCTATAAGCAGATGCAACCCCCTGCAAGAGGTTAACTTCCCCCTCTTTAGAGAGAGAACCCTAAACCTGTCTGGCCCCACTTTACACACAAAGAGCAGAATGACTGAGAAGAATGAATGTATTTTAGATGTAGAGGTCCTGTAAAATAAAAAGTTTTATAACCAGCCAATTAAAATCCATCATGTCCAAGGAGACTTTCTATAGACCTTCACTTAGAAAATAACAGCAGGCAGCTCTCTGCCTCTGTGTCTATGCAGGCGTCTCTCCTTCCATTTTCTCTTTTCCTGAATAAACTTGTCATTTGACGTTTTTAAAAAAATAACTGCAGTTACAGCAATGACAAAATAAATCTGATGACCTAAATCCTGGAGTTGGGTTTATGTTCCACTGGTTTTCTGTGACCTGCACTCTGTCAGCCAAATTTAGCCTCCACAAATACCTCTGCCTCCCTTGCCCTCTAGTGCAGCTTCTGCTGGTTCCCGTAACCAAGGGAACCTTCCCTGCTTGGCACTAGAGGTCGACATTTGGGTACCTGGACCCTGCTGGCTTCTGGTGTCCCCAGGCTCTCCAAGCATGCCACTAAGCAAAGGGCTAAGAGTAAATGTTTTTCCGTCAACCTCTTGATATATATATAAATACTTTTAAAAATTAAGATCAGTTGAAAATTCAGCTCAAAGAGAACCCATGGAAACTTACTAGCCAGGAACTATTAACTTGTCTCCCGAACATACCAGATGCAGCCTTCACAGTTCACATTTCTCTAGCAGGACTTGTCATTTTTACTATGACTTCACATAGCCCAAATCAACAGTGAATTATATAACAGTGAAAAATGCAGAAAATGGGTAACTTCTGTTTCTATTCCAACACAAATGAACCTATTTGGCAGGTCTTTGATCTCTCAATAATTTGCTGTTTAAGTAATGTAATGAAAGCAAAAATCACAAACAGTGGTGTGGATAATAGGAAGAGGACTGGAGTTGACTTCTTCAGGGATAAAAATGCTCTCAGGTATGCACGATCCCTAGTGACCTTATCTGAGCCTCTGTTTCCTCAGTGACAGGGTCAATATGGCAGCGCATTATTCCGCTACATGTCCACAGACCACTGAAGGATTCCAGTGATGCATCACATGTAAAGATGATTTATCAATTCCAAAGTGTTTCACCACATTAGTTAATATTATTACAAAGATGAAAGAACCCTCTGATATCTTCTCTGGAAAGGGGATTTGGCATTGGTCACCATCACTATATCATTTCAGATAAGCAGACCGACTTAGATCAGTCGCCACTCTGGAATTTTAAGAAATGAATGATCTAATTTCATTTCTGTTTTTGAAAATCATCAGACAAATTGTTTTGTGGGTTTTTTGGTTGTTGTTCTTTTAACATCTGGTTTTCCTGATTCGATCAGAAGTAGACATACCAAAAGAGCGTAAAAAATATTTTGGGGATATATTTGCAGACACGAGTCATTTGGATCTTTTCATGCATTTAATGGATTTTTATCTGAGCCTGACCTAGATGCTTGAGCCTTTAAATGCTCCTCATGTGCAAGATGATGTGGTTATCAGATGAACTTACATTTATTCAACTTAATTTAGAAGTTTGTTGAGACTGTACCAGCCCCAAAGGCTTCACGATAGAAAGATGGCGGCAGAGTGTTCAGGTTCCGGTCCATCATGGTGCAGAGGGGAGGAAAGCCTCACTCCAGAGGTGGGATCACGTGGCATCAAGCACGAAGTCATGGGTCCTGTCCTTATTGGCACAACTAGAGCTCGTGTCCTCTCAAGGTGACTTCTGTCCCTCACGACCAGGTTCTTCCCTCACTGCTTTGCAAGCATGAAGCACCAAGTTTCAGGTGCTGCCATCTTGGCTGTTGAGGTAGATGTGGAGCTTCTCCCTTCCACCCAGACTTAGGCCACCATGGTCTTCAGAGTGATATGAGCAGCCATGTCAGCGAGGGTTCTGTCTCATTCTGTGGCTCAATGGCATTGGCTCAACTGGGCTTATGAGAAGAATATATAGAAGAAGGTTAGGGCGTGAGTCACCTCACCAGTTTACCCAAGAGGCTGAAACAAAGATGAGTAGAATTAATGGGCACAGATCAAATTGCTGCTCAGTTCACCAAGCATTGGTCCATAAACAATCAAGTAGTTTTTGGTGCTCAGTATTCAAACACTTCATACATGAATGAATGAGTAGATAGGGGCCCACAAGTTTTCTCTCACACTGAGTCTTTGAATGACAGCTTTCACTCATCCATTAACACAGTAGAAAATGTAGTTTGGATGTTTGTGGGTTGGGCTGTATTAAGGTCCTGGGAACATGATGGTGAGAAAACCAGCAATAGAAGCTGCATTTAGGAAGGAATAGAGACCTGAATCAAAAATACAGAAGTACAGAAGTACATCAAATCCACCACTGTGATAAGAACTAGGAAGGAAAGATAACAATGTTCTACAATGGCATAAAAAATGAGGCATCTAAATCTTAGTGTCTGGAAGCCTTCCTGGAGGAGGTGGCATATGTGGTAATATCTGGACTGTGAGGATGGGTCAGCTCAAATGAGAATTCCAAGCAACTGCTCCTGCAAAGACTCTGTTGCTGAAGGAAGCAAAGTGCTCTGAGGAGTTGAAAGAAACTGTATAGTGTGAAGGCAGAAGTAGAGTAATTCCTGCTGGTGTTGGGTGGGTAGTTGGGGCTCAGACCGGTAATGGCTTTGTGGCCAGGGTATGCATTCTGGTCCTTAGCTACAGGGCATGGAAGAACAGTAACAGGATTTGAGAATCTTAGTACGAATGACAGCTGGGGTATGCGGAATGGAGTGGTAAGAGCCTGGTAGGCTTCTAGAACAATAGTTGAGGGGAAATAAGATGGTCGTTAGGAAAGACTGAGTTGGTGATAGAAAAAAGTGAAGGTACATGGACAGGAGGGGCATTTTGGTTAGGACTGGCAAAACTTGACCTTACATTAGACATTTATTTCTAGTCTCTAAATTAGATATTTATTATATTTATATGTTAGTTATTTTTATGATGGCGGGATCACTGACTCCTGGGTTAGGGGCTTGTACAGTTGGATAGATGAGGGTACTGTTTCCTGAGGTATAGCCTTGGAAGAGGACCAAGTGTGAGGAGAGACCGCAGTGTGTCCTGTGCCATCTCTGTGTAACCCAGACTGAGCATTTGAATCCATGAGACTACAATTCTGGGGAGACCACAGCTGAGCACAGGTGCTTGAGAGTCGTCGGTACATTGGTGGTAAGTGACTCATGGACAGGGATGCAGTTCAGTGACGTGAAGAGGGCTGTTTCTGCTCTCGACTTGCTTCAGGCCCTACCACCAAGCTCTAGGTTCCCAGGAAGCTAGAACTGCCTCAGCCGGCCCTTGAGATGTTTCTATTTAGTCTCGTCAGGCTGTGCATGCCTGTGTGTGTGTGTGTGTGTGTGTGTGTGTGTCTGTGTGTGTGTTTGTGTGTGTGTATAGAGGTAAAGGTTTGCCCCTTGTATCCTTGTATCCAAGGTGGAAAGTTACCATGGACTGAGTTTGGCTTTCATCTTGTAACACTCCAGTCTGTCAAAGCTTTCAAAATGGAGGACACAGAGTAACTTTTCCCAGGGTCTAACTTGTTTCTTTTACCCTTGGTGTTTTATAAAGCTCACACCTTCTTTTTCCAAGGTTCCCTATTACTTGAGACTTTAAATGACCTGATTTTGTTTCTAATGTTCTGGTAATTTCAACACCCACAAGCGCCTGCATAGCTGTGCTGTTTCTTCCTCCAGCAAGGTTTACTGGAAGGGGGCACCTCCTCTTTATTTTCCCACCTGCCTTAGCATATGATTTGATTCCTAAAATGGGTCTACTGGTCACAGTGCTCATGGCGCTGGCATGCCACCTCACAGGTGCGCTAACATTCGGTTCCTTGGCAAGGGCTCTGTCCAGTGTCTCACTCTTCCTATTGGAATTGTATGGCTGGCTTTTCATTGACTTCTCTTCCTTGATTTGGCTTATATTGATGGTGGACACACTTTAAAGACACTTCTCTCATCATATTTTTCAGGTGGCCTTTTCTGACTTTCTCCATGCCTTCAGGAAAAGATAGAGGTTTGAAGGGGTCAGAATGTGGGTTACGGGAAGGTGGGGGTTTCTGATTGTGACAGAATTAGGCTATTTCCAAGGCTGACATTTTTAGGGTCTGTTTTTATTGCCTACCATATTTGAGTCTAGTTTCGAAAAGATGCAGTTTGCTTTTAATTTAATCACCAGCTAATATAGGGTGAGTGCCTAGAGCTGCTTAACTCAACCCTGGGACTGCCAAAATTAGCAAGAGATATATAAACTGTCTTCATCCCTGTGTTTGTGTAGTAGAGGAGACGGGAAGAAAAAATCCAAATCTAAGGTGCTTTGAAAAGCACCGTAGTGAAAGGAAAAGGAGAAAACAACAAGAGAAAAATAAAATGCTCCTCTGATGACTAACAGCTATGTGCTTTAAGGAGCTGTGCTTGGTTAGCCTGCACAGAAAAGACACGTGAATAGTTTGCTTCTCAGGGAAAGATGGCAATCTCCACAGACATATTATGAAATCAGAACATGTCACCAAAAGTAGAATGTGGACCTCAATTTTCAGAAGCTCCTCTACCAGTTAGATTCGCAACAAATGGCCATAAGAATGGAGAAAACAATTTCAGTAGAACTGCAGACACACGGAACATACCAGTGTTTGCAAAATGTGAAAGTTCCCACAGCATTTAAAATTGATCTTCAAGCACTAAGGTGTCTAACAATGTCTAAAGGAAATGCGAGGCTTCCACAGTCGCCAGAAGGACAAACGTGCAACAAGTAATTTTATGGATTCCAAATTTGTCCTAAATCAACAGCCTTGTACTTAGGGTCACGTTTTTTAAATATCACCATGAAAAATACCCACATTGTAAGCAGAAAAATTCCAGCTGGTAGAAATGACCTAAACATTTGTAAGAATATATTGAATATTTGTGTAACTATTATAGTTTCAAATTGCAGGAGGAAAAATTTAGTGCAGATTTTCCCCTTTTTAAATTTTTTTAAAGATTTATTTTATTTATTTATGCATAGCAGAACTGGGAGTAAGCCAGAGGGACGGGGGTACGGTAGGGTGTGTGTGAGAGGATTCACCAGAGACAGAGTGGGGAGCAGAACAGGCAGATCTACTGAAATACACTGCTAAGGGGAGCAGTGGGCCAGACAAGAGAGGTCTGCTGCACCATGTGGGAAGCTCCCTGGCCTGGGATCAAACTCATGCTACAGTGACTGCGATAGCTTGATAGAGCTGAGACTTAACCCCCTGTGCCACCAGGGAGGCCCCAAATTGTCCCCTTTTGTTAAGGTATTATCATTTATGCAGAAACCCGGAGTACCTGAAATAGAATTCCATTTCCCAAATGAAAGCATGGTGAGTTTCAGGGGCCTGTGGAAGCTTATGTGTCTCTAAAGAAAAACTCGCAGGTGGGAAAAGCAGAAACACCGTCTCCCTACAGCTTGCTGAGTGAAAGATCTGCTCTTTGAATTGCGCACAGTAGCAGGTACAATCAGGATTGTCTCAACTTAGGTTAACTTTGAAGCAGTGTGGATGTGCTACTAGTAGCAGTGACAGTATATTCAGGATTGTTTCCATACCTGTATTTATAGTAAATATCTGAGGACAGAGTCAAGCAGCTTTTGTTAAAAGCTGCTCTTGAGTGTTGACATCTAACAGACAAGGTAAGTATTTGTTTACAGTTTTTGGTTAACACATGCATTTAAGTTTAAATGAAGTCAACAAAAAGGAATGGCTGCATAGATATGATGTTTTCCATGAAAACATTTTTGTTTTTATTCTTTTTATTGTTTTTTTAACTAATTTTTTTTATTGGGGTAATGTTGGTTTACACAGTGTAAATATTTTAGGGTACAGTTTCATATCTCTTCAAATGTGTGTTATCACACCACACCGCGCAAAAACCAATAATTCTCTACCTCAGTACATTTTATTTTCATTTAAATGCTCACTTTAATCTCAGAATCACCTATCTTTTGAGATTAAAGTTAGTGTTAAAATGTAAATAAAGTATGGAACGTGGAAATGAAATAGTGTGCTTCATCTTCTGAAGGGACTTGGAGAAGGGAGGTAACCAAGAGATGATGTGCTCTCCCAGAGGATATAACTGTAAGTAGGACATAGAATTTATGGGAGTGGGTGTACTTGGTACTTAGATGGGAGGCACATCCCAAGAATTTGAGCTCCCCAATATGGAAATGAGGTCAGTGAACTTAGGTAGCTATGTCCAAGAGATATTTGATTCCTGTCTGTCAAAGATGTCACAGAAGGAACTGATTTGTGTGAAAGATGGCGCTATAGTGAATTTCAATTTATTCTGAAGGAGTAGAAATGTTTTAAAAAACTATCTCTTACATAAAAACACAAAATTTAAAAAATATATATAACAGATAAAAGGAGAACTGCCTTGGTGAGCCCCACCCTCTCCGTCTCCTCAACTCTCCTGTGAATGCCCTTGACATCGCCTAGAGTTCCAAGGGCTTGATCCGCCCCCTCCCCCACCACATAAGATCTAAGGTTTTATGATTCCTTTGGTCTTGGGGATCCATCACTATTCCGTGTAGGAATTAGTCTTGTTTAAACTGGTTCATTAACAGGTTTCTTTTCTTTTTGTTTTAATTCCTAAAACACATGGAATTTCACCAGTTAGGCTCAGAAATGTTCATTCCAGAGTCTAGTTAGACTTGTCTAAACAACATTTTGACCGGTCAGGATACAGAAATGATGACTTATTTTTTCCAAAGGAAGACCTTTTAAGATCTGGTAATGTATGTTTTAGATTCAAACTACTTGAAATCAGATTGTATGACAATGAGGAAGTACAGCATTAAATAACCAGCTCCAATAACTTTGATCAGCTTGTATTTAGTGTGTTATGGAATTATGTGTTCCTTTCAACTCTGTCTGCCCATAGAGACTCTTTTGAAGCTCACGTGTAGGCAGTTAATCTTGACTGGGTTCATTGATTTATAACAGGGAGAAAAATGCTCTTGTGAATCCAAATAACTTAAATTTGAAAAAGTTTCAGTCAAGTAATTTTGTCCATAAGCCACTAATAAAATTAAAGAGATGTCAAACAAAGAACAGATGTCTTGCGGGGGTCAGTGCTCTGCAGGTGCAAAAAGTTGAGTTAACCAGTTAATCAGCTTGGGAGACTCAACATGCTAACTAACTTTAAAAAGATGGGCGCATCCAGCAGATAATGATTTATTCATCCACAATGAGAAAAAGACAGCAGGTCTGATTTGAAAGATAAGACTTATTTTTGGATCAGTCTCTCTGATGTACATGTACTTAGCAGACCAGATTACACTCAATTTACAGAAGAGAGAAACAATGACGAGTATGTTTGCTGCTGCCTTTGTAGGGTAGCCAGGAGCTGGAGGCGTTCTGATTGTGCATCATTGAGAAAATATATGGATGACATGTGGTGGGTGTGCTCACCTTTGAATGTTATAAGTAATCTGTTCGAAGGAACACACCAACTGTAACATAGCAACATGGATGTATTCAGAAGACATGGAGTCAATAAAAACATGATATAGATCACACAGCATCATTTACGTAAATTAAAACACACCAAAACAAAACAATACAACATCTTTTGTCAGAGCACATGCCTGTGGAACAGTGGAGGAAGATCAGGAAGTGGGAAACAGGAATAAAAGATAATAAAGATAACAAACAATTATTTCATGTACAATAATGCTATTGAAACCATGCAAAGCTGGGGAGACAAAATGTCACAGTTGGTGAGTTCTCACCTATACACCTGCAACTGCAATTGCAGGACATGGCTCAGGGGCCAATGACAAGAGTTATTTATGAAGGGAAGAGAGAGAGATAAGTTGGGAAAGAGGAGAGAGTTAGAGGCAGGACAGGGGCAGTAACAATGGTCAGGCGGTAGTTTGAAACAGTGATCAGATGTGAAAGTGCTGAAGGTCAAAGGTCTATGTGAAGGTCTCTATGATGGTCCTTCCAGAGGTGGCACCACAGCTATCAGCAATAGCAACCCGAAGGCTGGGCAAGCGCCCCAGGGTTTGGTGCTGGACATGTCAGAGGCAGGGACCAGTGTTACAGCTCTAATAGATGCTGGGCATAATGCTGACAGCAAACAGCCCTTTTAGAGACACCACGCAGAGCACCAATGCTGTCATTCAGTAGGCAATGTGGGGGAGAGAGTCAGAGATCAGGTCTAGGAAGGATCAGTGCTACAGCTCTCCAAAGATCTTCCCAGGAGAGAGTCTAGACAAATCTGACTCAAGCTAGCTGGAGCTTGGCTTATAGACCATTCAGGGTACCCACCTTTCAAACCTGATTGTTCCATTTAACTTAATTGGCACCTATAGGACCTCCAATTAGATTGGTGTGTTTACAATCCCAGCTACTGATTGGTGCTAGTCAAACTGCACCAGTGTGTCCAATGTGACCCATAATGAGGTTGGGCTTCAGAACTGAACTCTAGGAGCGCCTTTGGCACTGGAGCAAACTCAAACCTAATTGGTGTTCATAGGACCTCCAATAAGATTGGTCCATTTTCAATCCCATGCTGGTTTCATGGGATCTTCTAACAGTATTGTAAAACTAGTGGTACATAGAAGAAATAACCAAAGACAAAAATTGAAATGAGAAGTCTATCATATTTGTGAGGGTTAGAGAAGAGTTCTTAAAGGAGGAAGCTCTTGAAGCTGGCTCTGCAGGTATAAAGCAATATGGAAATTGGGAACTGAAATAATGAAGTGTGAACTGAAGCAAACATTATGCTTTGATAAGTTTCAGGACATGAGAAAAATGTCACAAGCAGGGTGCGGTGTGGTTTGCCTTGTACACGACTTGTATTTTATCCCAGAGGCAATGGAACTAATGGAAGTGTTAAGCAGAGAAAAAATAAGACTGGATTGAGTAACTTATAGAACACTCAGGAGACAGAGTAGAGGCTGGATTTGCAGAGAGAGAATTGAACACAGAGAGGAATCTGTGGAATAGTTGAAGCAATCTATAAAAATGAGATGGTGTCTGAATTAGAGGGATAAATATAAGGATGGATTCTGGGTCGTGATAGGGAAGGTATTATGGGGTAAAACTAATAGAACATGTTGCTGATTTGATATTGGGAAATACGAACGATATTTTAGGATAGCCCACCCACCTTTCTGCCCCCGTTTCTGGCTCAGATAAGTGGTTGAAATGACATGCTATTAAACAAGAGGGAGGGCCTCCCCGGTGGCACAGCGGTTAAGCGCTGCGCTGTGGAGCTGTTGGCAGCGGCGATGTGAGTTCGACGCCCAGCCGGGGAGAATCCCACATGGTGGGGCAGACCTCTCCTGCCTCACCCGCTGCTCCCCTCAGCAGTGCGTTTCTGATCTGCCTGTTCTGCTCCCCACTCTGTCTCTGGTGAACCCTCTCGCCGCCCCACGCCTCTGGCCTGTACCCCAGCTTGTATGTATAAATAAAAAAAAATAAATCTTTAAAAAAAAAAAAAAACAAGAGGGAATTCGGGAGAAGACTTAGTAGGAGTTAGTAGGAGTAGACTTAGATAAGTTTTAGCACATGTTGATTTTAAAGTCTCGTGGGACCTTTTGAGTAGCGCTATCTAAGAGATAATAAGATCTGTTATCAGGAGAGTGGTCTGAGTAGAGATACACATTTGGGGATTGAAACAGCAGAAGAAATGCTTCTTCTGTTTCGAAAACCCAGAAGGAATATGTAGATGGAGAGAAAAAAGGACCAAGCCTTCTGGAGAATGCAAAATACTGGGTAGAGGAAAGAAGTAGTGAGAGAAGACATTATGATGTTCCTTGACTTGTGAATGGGTTATGTGTGATAAACCCATTGTAATCTAAAAATGCATGAAATGTACCTAAGCAACTAAACATCACAGCATAGCCTACTCTACCTTAAGTGTGCTCAGAGTACTTGCGTTGGCCCCCAGTTGGGCTAAATCATTTGAC
Source organism: Scalopus aquaticus (assembly GCA_004024925.1). Lineage (NCBI taxonomy): Eukaryota > Metazoa > Chordata > Mammalia > Eulipotyphla > Talpidae > Scalopus > Scalopus aquaticus. The sequence continues at coordinate 8,906 of PVIJ01020230.1, read as the reverse complement.
ACAGACCTACTTTATAATGAAGTGCTGAATATCGCATGTAATTTACTGACTGTTGTACTGAAAGTGGAAAAGCAAACATGACAAGATGCAAATCGAAACACAACATCCAAAAAACACAGGGCATTAGAGGGTGTGAGTTGCTGGCCCTGGCGAACCCGTGGCTGAGCGGGAGCCACAGTTCACCATCACTGCCCCATATCAGAAGGTCTCTCCTGCATCTCAGTGGTCTGGAGAAAGAGCAAAACTCAGATGGTTTCTACTGAATACACATCATTTTCACATTATCATAAGTCAAACCATCACGAGTCAGGGATCATCTGTAATGGAAAATGAGAACCAGAGAAATCTGAACTAGAAAGACATGGAAGAGAAGGTGGTATATTGTAACTCTTGGGAACCAAGTACCTGGTGAATAAGAAGGAAAGGCTTTCTTCCACCCCACACGCCTGTCCAGTAGCAAGTCCTCTTCATGACGTCCCTGAGACTCAAATTGCCACTGTTCTCCATTCCTGTCCCTATCAGCCAAGATTACGCCATATCACCCCCTTGCTGTGAGAGCCCCAGTTGAAGTTTTCTTGCCTCCATGCTATTCATAAATGATAACCAAAATATTCTATGCAAAATATAAAGGATACCATGTCACCTCTCTGCTTATAAACCTTCAATCATTTCCCCCTGGAAGTAGAAGATTCTTACTGTATCGGAGCCTAGAAAAACCTGCTCAATCTCCTGGTCTCTCTTACCTGCCTCCTTTCACTTCCTGCCCTGGGCTCCTCTCTGTTCCCAAAGGCAACATCCGCCCCGCCCCCACCCCTTCTCATGCTAGGGTGGCTTGGCCATTCTAACCTTGCTTGAGTAATCTTCCCTGACCACTCTGTCCCTCTCTACTCCACCTTAAGTGTCAGAAGTGGAGCGTCTGTGTGAGCGTGTTGTGTGAGGAGGCAGGAAACGGCAGATGGGAGGCTCACAGGAGGAGGAAAGAACTGGGGTTTTCCCTGTACAGGAAGGGAGCTGTAGGTCTTACCTGCAAGGACACATTCCCCCAAATAAGTTACAGAAAATATTCTTTACCACCAAAATTCCCTCGTGCTCCTTTCTAACCAATCCCCTCCCTCAATCAACAACAGAGGTGACTATGCTTCTATTTTGTCACCAGGCCTTGGACTTCTGGAAGCTCACCAGGGTACAGTGGTGGTGAGTCTGGGGCTGGCCTGGATTACAGTCCGTGTGACTCCCAAAACTTCTGGCTTGTCTCTTACATAGTAGATTATTACCTCCCCCTCCTCTAGCACCCACATTGGCAAATGCCACGGATTTATATCAAATCACCATCCTTTGTCAGCAAGTCCAGGAAAGCACATTTTCTTCATCGCACATTTAGACAATTTCGTAATTTATGCTTCTGTAGTTATCTGATGTCTTCCAAAACATTGTCTTAAAATATTTTTTCTATTTTTTCCCCTCCTGTCTTTGCTCTGAGCTGGAAACTTTCACTGCCCTTAGTTTATCAGGCAGCATAATCCTGTTGTTTAACATTTTTTAAAATGATTATTGCTCCCGTTCTCGTTGTTTTTCATGAATGTTTTCCCTTTTGTATTTTACTGTAGTGGCAAACTAAAGATGGGGTAGCTGGAAAACCCCATTCGGGTGTAGGCAATAGGGGTGCGTGACCAGTAGAACATTTATAAACAATAATAAAACCAACTGAAAGAAAGTCTGGTTTTTATTATCACCAAAGTCAGAGATAAAATGCTCCCTTCCCTCCCCCCAAAGTATCTTTTAAAAAATCTAAGTTCTCAGCAATTTGTTTGGTTACTGCAGAGTTTTAATAATATATATGTATGTTTCAAATAAGCACATTTTTTACTACTTATTCTCTAACAAACAATGGAGTCTACAGGGAAATTAATTTGGAAGCCTCCCAATTATACAGTGACCCCAAAACAAATGGGCTCAGCCACAGACATTTGTTTGGAGAATGAGTTTGTAAAGGTTCAGAATCACTCAAGCTTGCTTTGGCCCTGCCTGTGACTTCAGTTCCCGTGGCCCCGCATAGTCCGGCATTTAAACGGTAGATTTGAAATAAGCATTGATAACTCAGCTTTCTCAAGACAGAGCTGCAGAGCTCAAGCTGTTTCAATGGTCTCATTCCATGTGACCATTCTGAGTTCTGTTTATGTTTAGATTTGAAATGGCGACAGAGACTTAAGCATATGTACCACATCACCAATTCTGGGGAGGGGAGGAAGAGAACGAACACCCCAAAGGCATTATTTGTATGCAATAAATGACAGAAAAAAGAGTGAAGTATTCAAGTGGCAGGATTAAGTTTTCTCAGCCACTTCATATTGGATCTTGAAATGTAAAATTGGGCCTCCCCGGTGGCGCAGCGGTTAGGCGCTGCGCTGTGGAGCTGTCGGCAGCGGTGATGCGAGTTCGACGCCCGGCTGGGGAGAATCCCACATGGCGTGGCAGACCTCTCCTGCCTTGCCCGCTGCTCCTCTCAGCAGTGTATTTCTGATCTGCCTGTTCTGCTACCCACTCCGTCTCTGGTGAACCTTCTCGCCGCCCCACGCCTCTGGCCTGTACCCCAGCTTGTCTGTATAAATAAAAAAAATAAATCTTTAAAAAAAATGTAAAATTATCTCTTTAAAACAGGAAAATGAAATTATAGTCTATGCAAACTTAAGCTTATGGTCTAGAAAATTCCTAACTGCAACATTCATACCTAATCTATAGATGAAGAAATTGAGGCCCAAAGAGGCAAATTTTATTGTTTTCAAGTTCAGAGTGCCTCCTACTAGAAATGGTGAAGGAGGAACAGGAGAGAAACTGAGAGAATAAAGAGAGGTTTTTTTACTAACAGCAGAAAATACCAGCCAGGCCTGACTAAAAAAATTATACAGTGGGAAAATTTCCAATATATTTTATCTCAGTGTGAGATTTTGCATTTCTTCTGGATTTTCAAAACTTATAAATGCCCGAAATGCTTCTATATTGCCATTAAAAGGAAATTCCCTGAAATAAAACAGGATTACCTTATATTAACGGTGGCTCAGAAGTCTTTCCAATAAACCCTATAATTCTCCCAACACAAGGAAAAAAAAATGATACGCATCAGGGATGCTATTCAAAATATGTAGCATTCAACAGAGCAGAGGAATTCACCAATCAAGACCGACGCAACTATGAACTATCCACATAACTACACAAGTATAAATCAACCAAATATCAGTCTTGTGGCCAGATGATTTCTTCCTCTGCCATTAGCATTCCGTTCTTTCCTTAACAGTGGGAAAACTTTCTGAACAATAAGATGAAGTCTTGTGATAATTTGAGATTAGTTATAATACTTAAACTGTTTAACTGCATCTTCCATTCAAATACTCTTCTATGCTAATCACAGCCCAAATGTGTAGAGTTGGAAAAGAAACATTTTGGTACACTACTATTGGCATAAAATACCCTTGTTCTTGGGTTAAGTCTCAGCACTATCAAGCTATTGGCAGCCACTGCAGCGTGAGTTCGATCCCCAGCCAGGGAGCTGACCCACATGGCGCAGCAGACCTCTCCTGTCTCGCCCGCTGCTCTCCTTAGCAGCATATTTCAGTAGATCTGCCTGCTCTGCTCCCAACTCTGTCTCTGGTGAATCCTCTCACCCCCTGCACCTCTGGCCTGCACCCCAGTTCTTGTATGCATCAATAAATAAAATAAGTCTTTAAAAAAAATACCCTTGTTCTATACTGTATTGTGCTTAGCACTTGATCAGGTGCCCAGTAAGTGGGTATTCAGTAGAGACTATCGAGAATGACAAAATAAAACAGTGACATAGAGAGCAGACTGTGAGGCATAATATTTTTGATGGTAAGTTCAAGTGATAGTCCATGCGTGACCTTAGGATATCTTTAAATAGGAATTTGCTATTTATAAAGTTTTACTTTGTTTTAAACTATGGAGCAAACACAGAAAATAATGACTAATACTCAACGTCATTTTGTCATAAAGGAGAGACTACTCAAAGGTGATCCATTCCAGGTATCAAGTATGAAACTTCTCTGCGTCCTTTCTCAGGCTTAGGGGAGAGCAGAAGCAAATGCATGGGCTCAAGTCTACCACTTTTAACCAGAAGCGTAAGGCCACAAGGAAACAGAACTCAAGAGCCTCCAAGACAAACTGATCACTGCTGGTGCTTGGGTCCTACTGCCGCATCATTTAGTCAACTGGTCTTTGCATTTTGTGTGAATGCTCAGCCTGGGGAGAATTTGCACATAGTTCTACAAGCATCCATAGGCCTGGGCTTCCGCATGCTTCAAAGGGAAAGGCATATAGCTTCCTTTAGTGGGACTACCCCAAAATATAACACTCTCTGAATCTGCTGGCTTCATTGCCTAAAACGCCCTAAAAGTTGTGCCATTTGCCTGAAGCACTAAGTCACACTAAAGGCCTTGGCTCTATGGAAACATTCTTGGAGATTAAAGGCAAATTTAATTTGATTAAGAGTAACTGTTTTACTCCCTTTGAGTGTAAGGGAAAATTATTGTAATCAGACACCTTTTGTTCCAATGTTGCTCATTTCCAATTCCAGAGAGTGATTGGACTGACAAGAGAATACCAGTTTCTATCATTCAGGTACTGCCTTGTTTGTTTGTTATTTTTAAAGCAGACATATTAAAGATTAAGGAAATGGTGGGAGAAGAGATAGCTGTATGAAAGTCAATTCAAACATAAGGAGTTTTCTTTTGGAAAGATGACTGTGTTTGGATAAAAACAATGTTTCTCAAATCCTGATGGGGTAGAGTAGGTAAACTGAGGCTTACTGAACAAACACAAATACTAGATAATCAAGAGTGGAAAGTTTACAATAAATAAAGGGGAGGTATGATTTGAAGTGAGGGAAGTGACACACTTCTGAAAGCCATTAAACTGGCTAAAATACAAGTTGATTACAGAATTTGGAATCTTCGGTGGATGGCAGGGATTACGTAGCTTACCAAGAGACAGGGCGATTCCCTCTCCTCTGAGGCTTATGTCAGCTGTGGCATCCGGCCCTGGGTGCCCTAGGACTCTCTGGGAGTCATCGTTGGAGACTGTGTCCTGGCGTGTAACAACCAAAGGACTGGCCCAGGAGCGAGTTCTGATGGTCTCATGTTTCATCTTTCTGGGCTAAATATTAACTTTCGGCCTAAAGTGTCTGTCACCAAGTCATCTGTCTTGGTAAATGCTGTTGGGGTCTCTGCATTGCAAGGAGGCAATGAATCTTCCCTGCTGACAGTGAGAATATCCACACCAAGCTGCCATCGAGATTTCTGCTTCCCACAGTGTTCCTGACAGTAAATTAGGCTTCAGAGTGCACCAAAGATTGTTTACATAACCCCTGATACCTGATGTATTTGTCAGCCTCACTTCCATGGACTGTGACTTTAGTAGAGCCAAAAAATGTTTAAAATATAAGGCTGCAGATAATATATAAAATTATCAGTGTGCTTTACAACTTACACTACTTTATTTGGAACTTTTGCTCAGATCTCATAAATTTCCTTCTTCCTTTTTCTCTTTGGTTCTCTCGTTATCTTTCAGATTTCTTCTGGCTTCTTTATGAGTTTCAATTCCACTCCCAAACAGAATGGCTTGGGCTTGCCTTGAATGAAGTGTATCATCTGCTGGTCTCTGCTTGTCTCCTTCTATAGCCACTTTCTTAGTGATGTGCAGCTGTGCAAATGGCCCTGCGTGTGAGTGACTTCCAAGTCTGTAGGTCCTACCGCAGCTCTTTTATTTTTGAGATTCATTTATTTATTTATGCATACAAGCTGGGGTGTAGGTGGGAGAGGATTCACCAGAGACAGAGTGGGGAGCAGAACAGGCAGATCGTTTGAAGTACACTGCTGAGGGGAGCAGCGGGCAAGGCAGGAGAGGTCTGCTGTACCATGTGGGAATCTCCCTGGCCGGATATTGAACCCGTGCTGCGGTGGCTCTGGGTAGCTTCATAGTCCTGCACTTAACCCATTGTGCCACCAGGGAGGCCCACTTCTGCAGCTCTTATGCTCTTTGTCTAGTGTCTGTTTCTTTCCCCTCAGCTTTACACTTACAGTTACATTACAAGTTTAGTCTTTGGTGGAAAATCTTATATTTTAAGAGCAGGTTGCAAAGTAGAGAGACAGTTTCTTCCATAATACAAGCTCTTTTGAGTATCATTCCAATAAAAATAGAAATTTTGGGGAATATTCATTTATTACATGCACTTCTCCAAATATCTTTGGAAATTGTGGGCATTGCTCTTATTGGTGGAAAATTTGTCCTTTGACATTGGAATCTGATTTTTAAAAAGAGTCAAGGATAACTGGCCTAGATGAAATCTTGTGGTAAATTAGCCCTATAGATTTAGATAGTTCTAACATTTACACAGTTAGCTTCTATCAGGCTAAATTTTTTACCTTGCGTATTCTTTGGATGTAATTGAAATGGCTGCTTTGTTCTCAGAACTGCAGAGGAGTTGCTAATACTGAGATGAATGACACACAGATAACATTATTGAACTGAATACTTGGCCTGGAGGAAAATTTTGATTCGTCGATTCTAGCAATTGATTACATCCATTTTTTATGAATTTGATCTGGTTATGACTAATTAATAGACTGTGAAATTTAAAATTTGGTGGCTACAAAACAAAATTTGTTTTAAATAGAGTAGGATGAACTAGAAGAGCATGGATACAATATTTTCCCCAAGCTTTATTGAGATACACTTAAAATAGAAGATAATCAAATGGAACGGAATAAAATAGGATACAGGTTCTGTTGTGCTATTACCGTATTGATGAGTTGACTGAATAATCAACAAAGTAATGATTTTCATAAATTCATAATAGAGTTGAGGTCACAAAGTAACCAGGTCAAGACAGAGCACACACACTTTAAACAAAAGAAAGCCAGAGTAGTTCTATTAATAGCAATCAAAATTGACTTCAGGGGGAACCATATAATTATAAAGTGGTGAAAATTATAAAAAATGAACATTTCCTAATGTGTGTGCACTTGAAAACCTTAGAGAAGTGAATGAGGAAATGAACACATCCGTAGTTATACGTAGATGTCTCACTTGGTAATGGATAGAAGAAGTAGATAAGAAATTAGCAAAGATATAAAACAATTAAACTACCCTGTCAACCAACTTTAGCCAGTTGGTATTCATAGAATACTTCACTTTTATAGATGTCTCCTGTAGATATCTTCACATTTATAGAACAACACTTTAGTACCAGAATATAAGTTCTTTACAAGTACCCATGAAACATCTGATAAGAAGATGCTACTTTATGGACCATAAAACAAAACTCAACACATATTGAGGAACTGAAATTACACAGATGATGCTCTTTTTATAAGTATGATTTATTTTTTTCATTTTTTTATGATTATTTTAATATAAATATAAAAATGATTATCTGAGAAGTATTATAATTCATTATTTCTCCTTTGGATGCTATTCTCCCCTTTTTTGTTGTTATTTTTATTTGTGTCTTTTACATTATTGTATATTCCCTGTAGGTTTCCCACCACCAATTCACCCGTGTACTGTCACCATAGTCCCTTGTGCTCCCCTCTCCCCCATTCTGAGCCCCGATCTTCCCCCCTCTCTCGCTGATTGTTGCTCTTGTATTTGGTTCCCCTATATTCCTGTTGTAAGTGAGACCATTCAATATTTTTCTTTTTCCTTTTGGCTCATTTCGCTGAGCATGATCCCTTCTAGTTCCATCCAGGTTGCTGCAAATTGCATGTGTTTTTATCTTTTTTTGAATGCTGAATAGTATTCCATTGTGTATATGTACCACATCTTCTTTATCCAGTCATCTATTTTTGGGTATCTGGGTTGTTTCCATACCTTTGTTATTGTAGATAGTGCTGCAATAAACATACGGGTGCATGTATCCTTTTGGATTAGTGTTTTTGTGTCCTTTGGGTAGATTCCCAAAAGTGGTATTGCTGGGTCGTATGGTAGCTCCACGTTTATTAATTTGAGGAAACGCCATATGGCTTTCCATAGTGGTTGTGTAAGGGGGTGGGCTGAGTCAAAGTCCGGTGAACTGGCGCCCCCTGCAGGGGTTTACTGTTAAAGGTGAATTGCAGCCAGGTGATCTGAAGCCCCGCCAGGTGGGCTTCGTGAGAATCTACGGGATTTTGCTTACCTGGGACAGGAAGGCGGGGCCTAGGAGATTTTAAATAGGAGCCCCAAAGGAAGAGACAGACAGATGCCATTATGTGAAATTAAAAGGAGCCGTCGTTATGAGGAGAGTTGGTAGCCCGCCACAATGTGGGAATGAAGATTTAGGGTAGCCAAAGAAAGCAGGCAGACACCCAAAGAGGGCCCCTTCTAAAATGTGTGAGTGCGTCTGATAGGCTGTCTGGCCTCTGTAGCTGCTGTTTACAGTCTTGTTGGTCTAATGATGTGCTGGAGCATCAAGGTGGTTTTAAAAGCATCTTTAGCTGCGTCCTGTGTCACCCTCGCAAGTTGGAACCTGGCCTGCAGTCTGATCGGTACATGTCCGAAAGAAGACGCCATTGTGGCGGGAAACCTTCATCAACATAAGAAAGAAGACACCGAGTTGAAATTGTGGCCTATTGTCTGGAAGACAAGTTCTATTTTATTTTATTTTATTTTTATTGTTATTTATGTCTTTTACATTTTGTATTCCCCTTGGGTAGCCCACCACCAATTCACCCGTGATCCCTCTCCATGGTCCCCTGTATTCTCCTCTCTTCCATTTTGTGCCCTTATCCTCCCCTTCCCCCGCCCCCCACCGCTGAGTGTCTCTCTCCTATTTGGTTTCCCTATAGTCCTGTTATAAGTGAAACCATTCGATATTTTTCTTTTTCTTTCTGGCTTATTTCACTGAGTATGATTCCCTCTAA
>PVIJ01020229.1:0-21449 GCA_004024925.1 Scalopus aquaticus | reverse complement strand
AACAAGATGTCCTTCAGTAAGTTAATGGATAAACAAACTATTACCTATCCACACGAAGAAATTCTACTTTGCAATAAAAAGGAATGAAAAGACATTTATAAACTTCAAAAGCGTATTTCTTGGTGAAAGAAGCTAGGTACATGACAATCTGTTTTTGCCAAAATTCATAGTAATTCATAGTAGAATAAATAAACTTTGATGCATATAGATTTTTTAAAAAATCATTTAGGATGACAATATCCTAGCATAGAATTTTCTCTCCTCTCCCCACCCCACACACAGAAAATTTAACAGTATTAAAAATGTATGAAACAATCTCAATGAAGGAATGATGAAAAAGTTACTGACCTAAGTAATTTTGAAATGAATCTGTAAGATTAAATGCCAAAGAGCTTAATATAAGCATTGTACCCTAATTGATAAAGTTGTTTCCTGCAAGAATGTGCGTTATAAATCTGAAACCACAACATATTTGTATTGAAATGGAGAGTTAAGTGAATGATGGTAGGTGGGTGAGCCATGTTCCCTCACTGTTGGAATGGGAGATTTTAGACACTAGGGGAGTTGGCTTGAGCAATCTGTGGGGCAACTGACTGTAGTCAGAGTCGTTGGTATGAGCTCGTAGCAGTTAATACTAATTAGCTTAATGGAGCTACATATGGGTATATCAAAATAAATATATACAGGGGCCTCCCTGGTGGTGCAGCGGTTAAGCGCTGTGCTGTGGAGCTGTTGGCAGTGGTGACGCGAGTTCAATGCCCGGCCGGGGAGATTCCCACATGGCACGGCAGACCTCTCCTGCCTCGCCCGCTGCTCCCCTCAGCATTGTGTTTCTGTTGATCTGCCTGTTCTGTTCCCCACTCTGTCTCTGGTGAACCCTCTCGCCACCCCACGTCTCTGGTCTGTACCCCAGCTTGTATGCATAAATAAATAAATCTTTAAAAAAAATACATACATACAGGCATGTAAATGTTAGTATCCATGCATATATTTATTTTCTGTTAACAGAAAGTACCCAGAAAAAAAATGACGTCCTAGCAGCAATAAGTATACCAGTCCCAAGATTTTGGTTTCTGATACCAATCTCTAATAAAACGAATTTGGGCTGCTTAGATAAATGATTCGTTCTATTTAGAACTAGGTCAGGAAATACTTAAGATTAGCATGAAGTACCTTGCATTGTCAGAAAATACTTACACACTCCCTAAAAGAAGTATCTACAGTTATGGGATTTGTCAAAGAAACACATCAGGCAACCGGAAAGACTTGTAGTGACTAAAGTTGGAACAATTTGATCAAAATTTTTCAGATTTTGTATAATACATAATATTGTAACAAAACCTAAATTATAAAAATATAAAATACATATATCTACTATAAATAAATGACTTTGAGTCCATATTGATATGTTATTGATTAAATAAATAAATAAGCTAGAATAGCAAGATCTCCCAAATGTAAGAATTGTAAATAATTATTGATATTCTATCTTCAAGAAACTTGAGCAAATGCCCCACTCATTATTATGGGCTATACATAATGGCTTTCTTCCAAAGAGTTAAAGCAGGCAGACAGAAAGAGTAATTTTATAGTATAGAAACCCAGAAACTGCCTCAGATAATCAAGGTCAGTGTCATCCATGATAAAGCATGTTGACAACATGCACCCTTCAGATGATGTGATGAGAATGACACTTGACCTCTGTAATCCTCCCAAACACCAGAAGCCACAGCCTAATAACAAGAGAAATGTCAGACAAATCCTAATTGATGAACATTCTACAAAATACTATGCTTCTCAAAACTGTCAATGTCATAAAAATCAGGGAAAGTCTCCAAAACTGTTAGTTAAGAGGAACCTAAGGTTATGTGATGACTCTCTATAATATAGTATCCTGGATGGGACATGGAATTCAAAAGATCCACTTGTCAGAATTAGTTAAACTAACTGAAGTTAATTGTGGAACTTTAGTTAATCATTGTGTATCAATTGTTTTATTAATTGTGCAAATGTGTCACATTCATGTAAGATGTTATTAACAGGTAATGGTACTCTACTCCCAATAATCTCTTCACCAATGTTCTGTAAATCTAAATATTTTCTGAAGTAAAAAAATTTACTTACCAATAAAAGAACTTGACTTATATCTATATTATGTATAGATATAAGTTGAATACTATAAATATATGTATGTGTATATATATGTATACACATAAAAGAGATCTTATGCATAACTACTTCAGCTTCCTCATTCTATAACACAGGAAACTAATGTCCAGAGAAAGTGCCTAAAGCAAGACTAGACAAGTCTACAACCCTTGTTTTTATTACTGAATTTTGCCACTACGCCACTTCCCACTGACTGAAAAGTTTCTTAAATTTTTTCAAAACTTAAAATGTGAAACATTAATATTAATAAATATGTAGGAAGTTTGTAACATGTCTAAAAAGTTCTTTTATTATAAAATATTAACTTGAATTCTCCCTGGAATTTGTTCTGTCGAATTCATTGGGTTCATGAAAAGCCCTAAGTGCTTAAAAGCATGACTTCAGTGTTACACCTAAGACAGAACTGTTTACATAGAGTGATAGTACCGTAAGTCACGCTGCCCAGAGGGTGAGTCTGCTCCAGAAATAACTTTACAGAACAAGTCTAACTTTCAGAAGAGACTTCTCACTGAAGAAAAGGCATTCATGCCAAAAAGAGACATAATTATCCTAGGAAATTTTGACCTAGAGGAGTGACAGGAATTTCTTGTAGTAATTTATTAAGTCAGTGGCATGATTCCTTGTGAATTCATCTAGTTTACATGTCTAATTCTATTATGCTATAATCACATTAAAATCATGGAAACATGATTTGATGACAGAAGATAAAATTGGATACGATAGAACCCAAAAATAAAAGTATTAAAGGAGATCAGGGATATATATGCTTTCTCTTCTTGCAATACTTTTTTCAGTGTTCACTTCAATTTCTTTTTTTAAATATTTGAAATGTTTAGAAAAAAAAAAGTTAATGACATGACATGGTGTACACCTGAAGCCTTTATAATATTTTATTTATTAATTTTTTTTTTATTTTTTTTTTCATACAAGCTGGGGTGCAGGCCAGAGGCGTGGGGCGATGAGAAGTTTCACCAGAGACAGAGTGGGAAGCAGAACAGGCAGATCAATGGAAACACACTGCTGAGGGGAGCAGCGGGCAAGGCAGGAGAGGTCTGCTGCGCCATGTGGGAATCTCCCCAGTTAAGCGTCAAGCTTGCATTGCTGCTGCTGACAGCTCCACAGTGCAGCGCTTTAACCCGCTGCACCACCAGGGAGGCCTATTTTATTTTATTTTTTAAAGATTCATTTATTTCTGCATACAAGCTGAGGTGCAGGCCAGAGGCATGGGGCGGCGAGAAGGTTCACCAGAGACACAGTGGGGAGCAGAACACACTGCTGACAGCTCCACAGTACAGCGCTTAACTGCTGCACCACCAGGGAAGCCCCTTTATAACATTTTAAAGCAGTCTACTTCAATAGAAATTTTTAAATACATGAAATGAAATAAACTTTAAAAAAATAATAAAACTCTCTACATGCCATAACAGATGGCTTATATTTACTAGGTTGGGTGCTGCTGTTTGTTTGAAAAAAAAGATTCTGAAATGACATGATATCCCTTAAATCTTATAAAGATATTAAATCTGTTTTGTTTGCTTAGCCAATATGTAAAGCATTCAGTATCATTCAGTTATTTTCATCCATCCATTCAGTTTGGTAAAGTGACCTTCCTAGTCATCCTTCTCTTCATGAAAACTATGGAGATAAATAATCAGTAGATTTCACAAGATGCATAAAAAAGGAAACAGGTTATTAAGTCTCATGAACATCCATAAGAATATATATTTCAAATACTTCTAATTTAAATGCGATAGAATACTATGAGACAAACAGGAGGAACAAAACAAAAACTAAGTTTCTTTTTAAAAGACAAGCCTAATTTGTAGGGTTTCTTTAATGTCTCTTTTTCTCAAGATTATTTTATAATAAAAACTCTGTAAGAATTACATCAGGTGAGAAGCTCTTTTAAAAGAATTTCACCCACAATTGAATATGTTCATGCCTTTGGTGATAAAACTATATTCCCATTGACTTAGGTGACTAATAGTTATTATACTTTTTAAAATATAATTAAAAAACTAAACCTTCAGTATTTTCTGAGTCTTTATGAGTTGCCTTCTTTTTTCCCTACTAATGGGCTTTCTGTTAACTTTATTTTCTGATTTCCTTGCTTTCTTTCATTGGAAGTCTTAATAATTTTGTTCCCTTTTTATTTATTTTACCGACTAACACCAAACCAATTCTGTTATTTCCCCTCCTTAATATTCCATCAAGGCTCAATCTAACCACTTTAGTCGATTTCTTTTTCATACCAGGATCTTCTTTCTCTTTTTCAATTCTGCAAATCATCCTTTAACTTTATGAGTTCATATTGCATACGGACTTAGAACTTCATTTTTTCCTTGCTCAATTGAATTTTTTTTAAACTCCATGGGCCAATTCTAGAAGAGAATGTGAAAATCTGGTTCATTACAACTTCATGAGTGAATAATTGGCTTCAATAAAATGAAACCATGTTGGAAAAGAGATGCTCTAGAAGTGACTTTGCTTCTGTCATATCACAGTGATGGCTGCTTGACAATGCTGAGCTCTCTTGAAATTGCCAGCTTGTTAGGTAATAAAATTACAAAGAATGCAGCATATGGCAAGACTGGCCAAAAAAGACCGAAGGAGATTTTAAGTTGAGGTGCCCTGTTTTCTTCTAAAAAAAGAAGTAAATTAGCAACTGAAAAATACAAAATAACCCTTCTTTCTTCCTGTTACTTCCTAAAGTTTCCACAAACTAGAACATGTTTGATGCGCTTATTATTTCAAGCCAAATTCAGTCCGATGTTCTGCAGTCGTGTGTGTGTGTGTCTGTGTCTGTGATGTGTATGCAGCCTCATGTAATAAGTGACAATCAGCGTAGGTAAAATAAAACCTCACCAAGCTTCTCCCTGTGAGGCAATAAAATTCACTTGAGTGAGGAGAAAATGTAGTATAATGTACACTATTCTACGTCTGTAAACTGAATGTGCAGTATAAGCTCCATGAAGTTAAAGGATGATTTGCAAAATTGAAGAAGTGAAAGAAGATCCTTGTATAAAAAAGAAATTAAATCAACAGAAGTGGTTAGATTGAGCCATGAGGGAAAATTAAGAGGAGAAATAATAGAATTAATTTGGTGTTAGTAAGATAATTAAAAGGGGGACAAAATAATCCTTGAAGAAAAAAATCAAATACAAACTTAACAATTTCATCACATATATTAACTGTTTTGCATTGTAGACATTATTATATTTTTGGATATTCTAGGATAAATGAATAATTGTTTGAATTTTAAAAATGAAAGGTAGTCTAATATAGAATTGACTTGGGCTTAAATATGTGTAATATGAGCTGGAGAATAGGAGCCTAAGAGAAGTATGAGGAAAGGATTTTGGCAGTTTGGACAAAAGGGGTGTGTGTGTGTGTGTGTGTGTGTGTGTGTGTTGGTGACTTAGAGGACATTTTAGTTGAATTCTGAAAATTCACTGATATTTGAACATGTGAAAATGATAACATGAAGACATATCTGATATTTAATAGAGTATGGAGGCATGTGCGCAAAACAAAAAAAATATTAAGGAATTAAATTTTCAGGAGGGTAAAAATTAAATAGTGTGCAAGAAGACACGGTTGGAGTCAGATTATTTAGGATATTGAATTTTTCAACAATGAGAATAAGGACTATTCTGTTGACAGTGCTACTAATAATGCTCTTAGGATAAAGACATGACCCTACCTTGTCAACAGAGAGTGAAAATGGCAAGGAAGACAAGGTACTGAGTGTGCATTACTATTTTTGTCTATTGGTATCAGTAAAAAAAAGATAACAAACAGGTCAGAGAGTTGTCTTGAGGACAAGGGAAAGACTTTTGTCACCTCTCACTTGTGCCACATGAGGCCACCGTTGTCCCCAAATGGAGGTAAATGGAAAGATCTAGAAGATAGCATCAAGCAGAGGCAGTGACCACCCTTTTCACTGGTGAATCATACATTCATGCAGGATACTCCCAAGGTGGAAGGAAGAAGGGGAAAGAGTGAAGGGAGATAAAAGAAGGCACTGTAGTGATCCGTGCTACTCAAAGAACATTTTAGAACCATTTAATGACATCAGTGGCATTCAAAGCCAACTCAGTAAACTTACCTGTCTACTTATTTCTGCTGCTATTTTTGTCCCTCAGCCAATCATAAATTAATACAGACTTTGAATTTTCCTAACTTCCTGGTGTATCTTACCAATTAAATCCTACTTTTCCTTCCCGGTGCTTCTCCCACATCTTTCATCATAATCAAAATTACCTTTGCTGTAGAACTGAAGGTTGTGAAAGCAACCACTGAATCTTTTCCCTGTTTGTCCTCTGTTTGTAGTAAATACATACGCCAGTTCCCTAGTAAGTGCCTGCTGATGAGGGTGTGTGTTCCCACTCGCTTGTAAGGTCCATGTCGCATAAATGGGCCAGTCCCACATACTTTGCTCTCCACAGTAGCAAATTCCCTTTGGAGATTTGCACAGTGACATCTACAGCTTCTCACTGCTGAGCCCACTCACGCTCCCTCTCATTAACTGCTCCCCAGGGGACCCCCATGTTGTTGGCAGTGCCCCAGCTCCCTTGTCACATGCCATGCTTCTCCTTTAATGAATCTCCTCTAATCTACTTAAAACCCACTCAATCTCATACAGTCCTGCTGAAATGACGCTTTAGGTCAATATAATTATAGTCACTTAATCAAACACAAATACATCTAATGTTTAATTCACCTAACCAAGCATTTGAAAATTCATTTTGGTAAGATATGAGACATTGAACAGGTAAATTTTACCCTTTGACATTTTTTGCATAAGTATTTGTGCTTGGGGTGCTTTTGAGTACTTCAGAGTATTCAATTTATGTAAATCACTTCAGTCTTGATTCAGTTATACTGCTGTATTATTCAGTTCAATTCACTGTATTGATAATTAATAATATTTTTTAAATCTTTTTTTAAAGATTTATTTATGCATACAAGCTGGGGTACAGGCCAGAGGTGTGGGGTGGCGAGAGGGTTCACCAGAGACAGTGGGGAGCAGAACAGGCAGATCGACGGAAATACACTGCTGAGGGGAGCAGCAGGCGAGGCAGGAGAGTTCTGCCACGCCATGTGGGAATCTCCCCGGGCAGGAGTCAAACTCGCGTCGCTGCTGCCGACAGCTCCACAGCGCAGCGCTTAACTGCTGCACCACTAGGGAGGCCCTAAATATTTATTTTTTAAACAACAGAGCAGCCAAGGTCACATGCTGAATAATATGAAGAGCCCCTGACTTCAGACATTTGAAGTAAAAGTGATAATTATGTGGTCAAATGGCATTATCATCATTTAAAACAATGCCAGGAGCAAGTTGGAATGAATAGCTAAACAAACACTGAGATTGGTGGTTTAGGAAGAAGGGTGGATGAATTTCGGAGGTTCCGGAGATCCATCAAGGAATGGCATACAACAAACCATTGAACAAAAATTCATTGAGGGCCTCCCCGGAGCTGTCGGCAGCGGCGATGTGAGTTCAATGTCCAGCCGGAGAGACCTCCCCTGCCTCACCCGCTGCTCCCCTGAGCAGTGTATTTCCATCAGTCTGCCTGTTCTGCTCCCCACTCTGTCTCTGGTGAACCCTCTTACTGCCCCACGCCTCTGGCCTGTACTCCAGCTTGTATGCATAAATAAATAAATCTTTAAAAAAATTCATTGAGTTTATTCATCTCTTTAGATAAAGTCTGATTCATGGACCTTTAGACTCAAGTGTTATTTATGGACTTATGTCTTGAGTCATGCTAAATTTTTTCCCCAAGAACCCTTTCCTCATTCAGAAGCAGAGCAATATTCTTAGTACTCATAAAATTACAAACTCCTAGAGAACCAAGGATGCAAACCATAACACATTCTTCTACCAGTTCATACCTGAATCTAATGTTTAGTTCCAATGTTTGCTTACAGGTGTTTTTTTTTTTTTTTGTTTTTTGTTTTTATGTATACATACAAGCTGGGGTACAGGCCAGAGGCGTGGGGTGGTGAGAGGGTTCACCAGAGACAGAGTGGGGAGCAGAACAGGTAGATCAGAAATACACTGCTGAGGGGAGCAGCGGGCAAGGCAGGAGAGGTCTGCCGCACCATGTGGGATTCTCCCCGGCCGGGCATCGAACTCGCGTCGCCGCTGCCGACAGCTCCACAGCACAGCGCTTAACCGCTGCGCAACCGGGGAGGCCCTGCTTACAGGTGTTTTATGTTAAATATTTATAGTCCTTTTTTATCTATGGCTTTTAAAGAGGCATTGCAAAGAAGTAATGAAGGTAAACAATACACAATGGTTTAAATGGAAAATCTTTGCCAAACCACATTCCTTAGTGAAAGTATAACTTTAAAATTTTGACAGAGATTAGAGTTTCTAGTTAGTCAATACTGAAACTGGGAGCTACTTGTTAATCAACAGTTAAACTGTACCAACATTTTTCAAAAGCCATTGTTATTCTAGCTGCTGCATCCAAGGATATATTTATGAGATCTAAAATTACTCTATAAAAAGGGTTTCTAAAGAATTGGGATAATCACCTTTGGACCATGGTATAAACTGTTCATTTGCCTAGGCTCGAAGAGAGATCTAAAATTGCTTGCTCTTAAGAAGCCTGAGCATTTATCAGTAGTACTAAGCAAGGTGCGTGTTTGTGTGTACACACGTATATGTTGTTTTTTGTTTTTTGTTTTTTTAAGATTTATTTATTTCTGCATGCAAGCTGGGGTACAGGCCAGAGGCATGGGGCTGAGAGAGGGTTCACCAGAGACAGAGTTGGGAGCAGAACAGGCAGATTGACGGAAATACACTGCTGAGGGGAGCAGCGGGCAAGGCAGGAGAGGTCTGCCGCACCATGTGGGAATCTCCCTGGCCGGGCGTCGAACTCAAGTCGCCGCCGATAGCTCCACAGCGTAGCGCTTAACCGCTGCGCCACCAGGGAGGCCCTGGCTTGACTTTCGTTACCTTTTTTTCAACTCATAGAGTGTGAAAGCATAAGCCCTAAAGAATATTTACACAAGATATATAATATTTCAAAGTCTTCGGCTTTATTAATTTAGATTTCAATTTAAATGCCCCCCCATTCCCATAGTCTCTAGAGTCCATCAGGGCACATAACCATATCTCAGTGGGAATGTACATTTGACAGTCTCTTCCACAGGACTATAAACGCCATGAAAGTAACAGTCCTATCTCCGTTGCTTGCTATGGTATCTTTAGACATTCATGAAGTTTCTGGAAGACAGTAGCTCCTTTGGGAATATTTTTGCATGAATGAGTAAATGAAAACATTCAATAGAAATTCTACACAAATATTGTGACGATGCCAGTCATAATTTATTTCTAAATTGTAGATCATGCAATTTTCTGAAACTATCTCATCAGATATGCCTAGTACAATGTATTCAATTTATCCATGACTTTACAGACTTTTTTTTTACACCAGACATGGCTCTAGGGATGTCTCACTATCAAAGTCTAAATAGCACTGCCCTTGGATATATGCATTTCCAGCCTCAGTGGGCACAGCTGGACAGATGCTAACAGGCAGCACTGTCCATAACCCTAATAGACAAACTAACATACATAGTTGAAGAGCACAAGAAACCTACAAGGAACATTGTCCTTACTAAAGAGCCCTTAATCATATACCTTAATCATATACATTCTAACTTTTTAAGACTTAGAAATTTTAAAAAGAACAATTTTCAGGGCCTCCCTGGTGGCACAGTGGTTAAGCGCTGCTCTGTGGAGCTGTTGGCCGTGGCAACATGAGTTCGACACCCGGCCGGGGAGATTCCCATGTGGTGCGGCAGACCTCTCCTGCCTGGACTGCTGCTCCACTCAGCAGTGTATTTCCGTTTATCTGCCTGTTCTGTTTCCCACTGTGTCTCTGGTGAACCCTCTCACCGCCTCACGTCTCTGGCGTGTACCCCAGCTTGTATGCAAAAATAAATATTTTTTAAAAAAAGAACAATTTTCGTAGATGAATTTTGGTTTCTTTGTTGTAATTATATATATATAATTATATATATATTATATATATATATATAAAATATATATTAAAGATTTATTTGTACATACAAGCTGGGTTACAGGCCAGAGGCGTGGGGTGGCAAGAGGGTTCACCAGAGACAGAGCGGGGAGCAGAACAGGCAGATCAGAAATACACTACTGAGGGGAGCAGCGGGCGAGGCAGGAGAGGTCTGCCGCACCATGTGGGATTCTCCCTGGCTGGGCGTCGAATTCACATTGCGGGCTGCTGACAGCTCCACAGCGCAGCGCTCAACTGCAGTGCCACCAGGAAGGCCTCTTTGTAGTAATTTTAGAAACAAATATTTACGTAAAATATGACTGTCCTTGTTAAGATCCATCAAAAACATATTTTTTTGAATGCCCCCTTTTTTGTGAACTACACCAATCATTACAGAGAACACTCCTTCATTCAGCTTTCAGTCACAGCTCCACCTAATGCATAGTCCCTTCTTCTGAAATCAACTTAAGACATTTGCTCACATAACTCTTTGACAAGGCATTCTGGTACTTGAAGTAAATTATCGCTTTACACATTGTATGTTCTTTCTTCTAAAACCTTGAAATTACACTTGACACCCCTTTGCAGTCTCCTAAACATGCAACTCTCTGATTTATGTAGAGTAGTCTCAATTTTGTCAGGCTGTGTATCTTTAGTCACACATGTCAAAATGGAGCTTAAATTAGCATGAGCAAAAATTATCGTATCATGTCTCACATAACGAGGAAGTTGAGAAAGGATGTGGTCGCATACCTGACTGCCTCCAGGGATTCTGTCCTGTTGTCCACAGTTTTTAACTTTTCTTTCTGTCTCTCATCTCTTCTTGCCTTATTTTCAGTTTTCTCAATATGGTGGCCAACATGACTCTGATGAGCCCCTATTTCCACCCTTCCTTTTAAATGAGTACTTTATACTCGTGTCTACATTTCAATCATTGTTAATCTTTGTTGTTTTAATACAAAATTTCATGTGCTTATCATCATATTGCAATAAGGAATCCCTTTCAAGTATTTACTCTTTCAGTGAAACAGTATTATAATACCTATTTGTAACAAAATAGAAACTCTCAGAAATATCATAAATACCTGGTGTCTTCCATGTTACAGTAGAATGATTCTCTTTTTAAAGCAGCAAATAAAATGCACTACCCATATTCAGGCTATGTGATGGTTGGAGAATTATTCACTCCCTTTCCTGCCTGAAATCAATACACACCTTTGTTTTTATGCTTGGAAAAGTTTATGTGAAGTTTGTATAAATGGCATGGTTCTATATGTTGTGTCTTTCTGGAAACATGGATTCCTAGCTAATTAGGAAGGAAAAGCAATAATATTTGTGACTATAAAAAGAATCCCTTTTTGTTTATTTATGGGCATATGAAATTTCCACAGTTACAGCATAGGTTATTACTTCTACAACTTAGTTGTTTATATAAAACAGAGGCTTATTGTTCAAGTGCTGGTATCTGTTTTTCTGCCACTGCTTCTCTTTTTAGGGAATTGTCTTAGGGATGAAGTACAGAGGACAGAGTCCAGGATGGCAGATGCTGCCTTTGTATTGACACTGGTGCACAGAAAGCATGACCAGCACTTGCCCTCCTGGTAAGTTATCCAGGATGGAGCCATTAACCCAGACCGTGGGTGTGCAGTAGGTGCACATCCTCCAGTTACAGTACCTATTTAAATGTGACCAGGCACCCCAATAGGCCACTCACTCTAGAGCTGCTTTGAATCATCACAGTGAATGGGTCAGAACCAGCACCTTGACAGCATGATGGGAGAAAAAATGCTGTCTCAAATGAAGACGGCACCAGGGGTAGCCAAACCAGGGTGAAGGGATCTAAGCGTAGGTAGGAAGTGTGTAAAAAAGCTCAGGTGCTGTTTTTTGCTAGATGCTCTCAGTAAGTCTTGCATAGCAGAAACAATGCCTGAAAGAGGGGTATTTGTGCAAACTCTCTGACTTGATAAGCATTGCTCTTATCACAGATTTCTATTTCAAGTTGCATTGCTCCTTCCCAAGAGTGCACCATCATTCCCTCCTCTTGCATTCTCTTCTGCTGATATGTAGAAGCCTGGCATTCACCAGTGCAGACTCTTGTCTGTGGCACATCTCTCTGAGTGCAGAGAAATCTCCTGGCTGTGGAATGGCTGTGGAATGTAGGATTCCCTAAAAAGAGAAGCAGTGGCCAATGGTCTTTTTATAGTCACAAAAAACAGCCTTCTCCTGGCATGGGAAGAAAATGTAGACCTATACTTAATATCCTAAGACATCTTTCTAAAATCAGAAAACTAAAAGCATAATATTCTTCGTGAGTGTATCGTGTATCATGAATTACAAACACCAAAATGTGGCTGTATAATAGGTTGCATGCTTTATTGATTTCCCATTGCTGCCAGAACTAACTGCCACAAACTTACCAGCTTAAAACACCCACATTCATGATCATACAGTTCTGCAGGTAAGAGGTTGCCCTGAGATCCTGTGAAGACCCAGGGTTTTGCATTCTTACCCAGAATCTCTAGAAAGATCCATTTCCTTGCTCATTCAGGTTGTTGGCATTACAAAGCTGACATTCCCCTTTCACTAGTGGCTAGATAGAAGCCACCTGAATTTTTTGACTCGTCTTCCTCCTCCTACCTTCGACTACCTTCTACTAGCAACTGTAGGACAAGTTCCTCTAGTGCGTCAGATCTTCTGCTTCTTTCCTTATCACTATTAAAAATCATGTATTAAGGGCCTCGCTGGTGGCGCAGTGGTTAAGCGCTGCGCTGTGAGCTGTCAGCAACAGTGACAGGAATTCGACGCCTGGCAGAGGAGAATCCCACATGGCGTGGCAGAACTCTTCTGCCTTGCCCACTGCTCCCCTCAGCAGTGTGTTTTGGTTGATCTGCCTGTTCTGCTCCCCATTCTGTCTCTGATGAACCCTCTCTCTGCCCCATGCCTCTGGACTGTGCCCTAGCTTGTATGCATAAATGATTAAATCTTAAAAAAAATCATATATTAATATCAAAATACATTTCCTTACTAATAAAATCATGACAAATTATTAATGAATAGAATCTTTTTAAGTAGAGATTGTTAGTCAAAATGAAAATACAATTAAAAAGCAAAACTATTTTTGAATTTCTAGGAAAAAAGAACAAATTTTATGCAAGAAAATGTTAATTCTTGACTCCACCACTGACTTAAGAAATGCGATTCAATAAAAAACAGGTTTGGCTATCTCTTATGAATCCTTTCTGTGTCTGGGGAGTGTTAATGACAAGGAAATTCTCCAATTTGGGATAAGAAATACTTAGCTATGGAAAAAGAAAGGCACTGGGTAGACGGGTCACATTCTTTCTAGTCTAGAGAACCACAATACATGAAGAATCTGAAAATGAATTCATGCAATTTGATCTGAAATTCTTCAGTGGAGCTTTCACTAACTACCTTATATGATACTACTGTCCCCAGGTCTTATCTTCTAAAACATGAAATCACAGAGCCATTGATCTGAATCCTGATTTTATCCCTCCAGTTCATGTCATGCACTTACCATACAGAAGAGTAAAGCGGAGTTCCTGCTCTCAGATAAGAGCAGTGCTCCATTTCAGTCAGGATAAAAACTGTGTTGGGGGGCCTCCCTGGTGGTACAGCAGTTGAGCGCTGCGCTGTGGCGCTGTCGGCAGCTCGCAATGCTAGTTCGATGCCCGGCCAGGGAGATTCCCACATGGTGCGGCAGACCTCTCCTGCCTCGCCCGCTGCTCCCCTCAGCAGTGTATTTCTGATCTGCCTGTTCTGTTCCCCACTCTGTCTCTGATGAACCCTCTCCCCACCCTGTGCCTCTGGCCTATACCCCAGCTTGTATAAATAAATAAATCTTTGGAAAAAAAAACCAAAAAACTGTGTTGGGAATAGTCATAGAAACTCAGAGGCCACTAACCCAACCTAATAGTAAAACCTTAAGGAGGTAACTCCAGTAGGTTTTATTTTGTTGTTGTTTTTAAATTTATTTATGTATATAAAAATATATAATATGTGTGTGTATTACATCATTGTTTATTTTTGTACAATGTATGCTTGTATTCCTTCTCCTCTCAGGTGTATTCCCCGTGAAATCCCCACCACCAATTCCCCCGTGAACCATCACCATAGCCCCTCGTGCTCTTCTCTCCCTTTTTGATCCCTATCCCTCTAGCTCTGCCTTCCTTGCAGAATGTCTGATTTATAGTTGCCTGCTGATTTTTTTTATTACCATTGTTATTTTTTTCCTAATCCCTTAGTTGGTTCCCCTATATTCCTCCTAGAAGTGAAATCATCTGATATTTTTCTTTTTCCTTTTGGCTTATTTTGCTGAGCATAATATCTCTTCCAGCTTCATCCCTTTTGCTGTGAATGGGATGACTTTATCTTTTTTGATTGCTGAAGAGCAGTCCATTTTATACACACACACACACACACACACACACACACACACACACACACACACACACCACATCTTCTTTATCCAGTCATTTAATTTTGGGCATTTGAGTTTGTTTTTGTTTTTGTTTTTTTTAATATTTATTTATTTACGCATACAAGCTGGGGTACAGGCCAGAGGCGTGGGGCAGTGAGAGGGTTCACCAGAGACAGAGTGGGGAGCAGAACAGGCAGATCGATGGAGATACACTGCTGAGGGGAGCAGCGGGCAAGGCAGGAGAGGTCTGCTGCGCCATGTGGGAATCTCCCCAGCTGGGCATCGAAGTTGCGTCGCTGCTGCCAACAGCTCCACAGCACAGCACTTAACCTCTGTGCCACCAGGGAGGCCCGGCATTTGGGTTTTTGTGAACCAAAGGATGAGGGGGCAAAGTAGATGTCCTCATAATGGGGAACCATATAAGCAAAAATAGAAGTGTAGGAAACAACCTTTTCAAGTGCTCCTTGAACTTTACAATGTGAGGTAAGAACAAAAGAAGATGAAAAGTGAAGAGGTGAGCAGGAACCAGATGTTGGAGTCTCCAATGTACTGGGTACTAGAGCAGGAGCCTTGAAATATTTCTTAAGGTCTATGTCATTTTGGACAATGCTGTGTGACCTCTGTTTCTGTATCTGTAAAATAAAGGTAGTATCTACTGCAGATGATTTTTAAAAAGTAACAAAGCTCATGCAAAGACCTTAACAAATTGTTAACGTCTTGCTTGTAAGAGAGTAGGTGTCCAAAAACATAGGCTATTTCCCTTTCTTTTCTCATCTCCTTTCTAAGGGGTCCATGTACATATGTCTATTTGTGGAGGTGGTCTTGATGGAAGTTTCAGTGCTATTGACTAAATTCCGTCCTGCTTCGCTGATGCTCCCACTGTTTCTCCACTCTTTTTTTTGTTTGTTTTAAGATTTTTAAAATTTATTTATACATACAAGCTGGGGTACAGGCCAGAGGCGTGGGGCGGCGAGAGGGTTCACCAGAGACAGAATGGGGAGCAGAACAGGCAGATCAGAAATACACTGCTGAGGGGAGCAGCGGGCGAGGCAGGAGAGGTCTGCCGCGCCATGTGGGATTCTCCCCGGCTGGGCGTTGGACTCACATCTTGCGCTGCGGACAGCTCCACAGTGCAGCGCTCAACTGCTGCGCCTCCAGGGAGGCCCTGTTTCTCCACTTTTATGAGCAGACTTGGTGCTCAGTCCCCTCTAGGTTCCTTCTGCCTGAGACACATGCTCCCTAGACTTGGAAGAAGCAATTTCTTTCAGGTGTTTTCTTTTTTCATAACTCGGGTAGCATTGGCTTACACTGTTGTTTGTAACTTAGAGATATAGGATCTCCCCCTTTTGGTGTTGTGCCAACACCTACCACCAAAATACCTACAGTCCTCCACCATAGTCCACTGTGCTTCCTCCCCACTCATTCTCTCCTCTTCCCTCCCACTTCGGTAGTCTCGGTTCCATAGTCAGATTTCTAGGACTTGATATTAGTTTGGTCTTATTTGACTCTTTGTTTTGCTTTTCTTTATTCCACATATAAGTGGCACCACCCAGTATTTGTCTTTCTCCTTCTAACTTATTTCGCTCAGCAGAATCCCCTCCAGTTCCATCCATGTCATCACAAATGGCAGGGGTTTATCTTTCTTATAACTGAGTAGTATTCCACTGTGTATATATACCCCGTCTTCCTGATCCACTGACCTGTTTTTGAATACTTAGATTGTTTCCAGAGCTTAGCTATTGTGAAGAGTGTTTCTTCAAATTAATGTTTTTGCACTCTTAGGTATATATCTAGGCATGGAATTACTGGGTTGTGTGGCAGATCCATTTTTAATCTTTTGCGGAATCTCCATACTATTTTCCATTAGAGCTGGACAAGTCTACATTACCACCAGCAGTGTAAGAGGGTTTTTTTTTCCTGCACATCCTCACCAATATTTGTTGTTATTGGTCTTTTGGTTATAGGCCGTCCTCACAGATGTGAGATGGTATTGCATTGTGGGTTTGATTTGATTTTTCCCTGATGATAAGTAATGATTAGCATATTTTTCTGTTCCTGTTGGCCATCTGTATGTCTTCCTTGGAGAAGTGCCTGTTTAGCTCTTCTGCCCATTTCTAATTGGGTTATTTGCTTTTCATTCTGTTGAGTTATATTAGTTCTTTGTAGATTTTGGATGTCGGCCCTTGTCAGATACATAGTATGCGAATATTTGCTCCCAGTCAGTAGGGTGTCTTTTAGTTTGCGTGATAATTTCTTTCAGTGTACAGAAGCATATTAATTATATTTTTTTGCTCATGGATTGAAAGCACTAATGTTGTCAAAGTGGACATCTTTCCCAAAATATTCTACATTTTCAATGCAATCCCTGTCAAAGTTTCAATTGCATTCTTCAAAAATACAGAACGAGCATTACTAAAAATGATATGGAGTCACAAAAAACCCCAAATGACCAAAGCAACCCTGGCAAAAAATAGGTAGAATGTGAAGTCTACCAGTCTTCAAACTGTTCTACAAATCTGTAATCAAAAAAGCATGGAACTGGAACAAAAACACACACCAGAAATCAATCCACACTTATCTGAACAGCTACTCTTTAAAAAAGGAGCCAAGAGTATACATTGGAGAAAGGGAATTATCTTCAATAAATGCTTTTAGGAAAACTGACATGCACATGCTATTCAACAATATAAGGAAACCACTCTCTCACACCATATGCAAAACTTAACTCAAAATGAGTGAAAGGCTGGATCTAAGACTGGAATTCATAAAATACATAGGAGAAAACATAGGCAAAACACTCCACATCATAGGCTTCAGAGAAATTTTTGTGGATTTGTCTCAGACAACAAGGAAAACAAAAGAAACTGTAAGCAGTTGAAACTACATCGAGTGCTTTCTTTATGCTAGTGTGAGCAACAATTTAAGAGAAAAAAAAATGAATACTTCTCCACGGGTGTACAACTCTTAAAATTTTAAAGTCTTTCCTATTGAGAAATGTAGAGCTTTTTTTTTTTTTTTAAGTTCTGGGCTACAATTCAAGTAAACGATAGCATACTATTCTATCTTCTACAGCACTGGGCATGTGTATTTGGATTTGTTTCCTAATTTAGTAGACCCCTAAGTTGGCAAAACTTCACCTCTCCCCAGAAAACGCACAAAGTAGAGCTCCTTTGTGCTTTCTCCCCATTTCAAGACATTCAGTCTAGGGTTGAACTCATTTTGAGTCCCATAATCACCTATACCATGTTTCTCAGGAAGCCTCGATATTAATAGATAATAATGATAGTTGAGCTTGATGCAGTGTCCTTTTGTACTAGAATTCCTTAGGTGTCTTTGCCCAGTGTACCTACTGTCTGTAGATGCTACGTATTTTGCCTCTCACATCCTGTAAACATTTAGTAAATATAAGTGGAAAAGTAAAGAAAAGAAAGGAGGGAGGAAGGAAAGCAGGAAGGAAGAGAAGGAGGGAGATAGGGCCTTCCTGGTGACTTAATGGGTTAAGTGCAGCACTGTGGAGCTGTAGGCAGTGGCGGCGCGAGTTTGATGCCCGGCCAGGGAGATTCCCACATGGCGTAGCAGACCTCCCTTGCTCACCAGCTGCTTCCCTCAGCAGTGTATTTTGGTCGGTCTGATCTGCCTGTTCTGCTCCCCACTCTGTTTCTGGTGAACCCTCTCACTGCCCCAAACCTCTGGCTTACACCCCAGCTTGTCTGCAAAAATAAATATATCTTTAAAAAAAAAGAAAAAAATAGGAAGGAAGGGAAAGAAGGAAGCGAGTCAGCAGATGCGATGTATACTAAAGCAATTAATAACGTTTTAAATAAATATGAATAATTAAGTACATTCAAAATTCATCTCATTGAAAATTGAAATTATATTGGGATTAAACCACTAGAAAAGTATGAGTGGAAATTACTAAATCCTAAGTCACATTGTTGAAATGATTAGTTTAAAAAAGGAATAAGGGAAGTGTAAGAAAATACATGAAAAGGTTAATGTGTATTTTGTGAGTAGAAAGACAGGTAGGCAGTCATTTTTAAGCACTGTCTATGTTATAGAGATAAGACTGCAGGGAAGGAAAGTTAGAATAATTTTTGTGAATGAAGATCCAGTAGCAAACATATACAGAGAATGTGTTTGCGGATCTTAAGTTACTACCATGTGTTCTCCATGTTTAATAAAGTCATCACCCATCTTGGTAGACATTCTTTATTCCACAGTACTCTGCAGCCATGAATTCAGAGACTTAGAAATTGCACAGCTTTTTCCTTGCTTCAAACCTGTCAGCAGTGTCGTCAATTCTTTTCACCCAGGGCAGTGAAATAACTGTTGTATGGTTCAGCTGAGATTGTTAATATGTCTCACAAATCTGGAGATAAAGACTTTAAACCAGTGATTTATAGGTATAGATTCATTTGCATTTTGTCCCTGTGTCCCACAATAATACATTATGCAGCTATGCTTTTACTGTGAACTGTGAGAAGAAATA
This sequence comes from Scalopus aquaticus, assembly GCA_004024925.1. Lineage (NCBI taxonomy): Eukaryota > Metazoa > Chordata > Mammalia > Eulipotyphla > Talpidae > Scalopus > Scalopus aquaticus. The sequence goes on along the minus strand of PVIJ01020229.1, from coordinate 2,314 downwards.
TTGGACCATACATCAGATTGAGCAGAGTAACAAGCCTTTGCTAAACATGAAATCAAGATCCAGTTTCTGCAGTAAAGAGTGATTCAGTGATTATCTAGACAGACCACATTCCATATTCGAAGCGTGAGATGCCTGCGTGGAAATTATGTATCATAGAATTAACCAGTGAAAGATCACTCATATGCACACTTTTATGGGGAATAATAATGAGAACATCTTTTTAAGTCCCTTTGTAACATTAAAACAACACAAACGAGAGACTAGACTGGAATAGCAGGTGTAAACTTGAAGATACAATTGATTAGAAGATCTGTAAAACCAAACATCCTGAATTCTATTGTCAGAATAGAAAATGAGGGCAAGACATGCACTACTTTAGAACAATTTCTCTCTCTCTCTCTCTCTCCCTCTCTCTGTATAGTGTATATACAGACATACAGTGTTTGTGTGTATATATATATGCACACACACATATATATACACACACACACACATCCATACACACACACATCCATACACACACACATATATATCTTCTGTAATTTTTACTATTTTTGCTTTACTTGTTCAAAGATAGCCACCTTTAGAAATCTTGGAGTAAAGTTATTGTGATAAAAAGTGCTCTACTGATTCTATTTATTTTATGTTCTCTCTAGATCTTAGTGAAAAGGAAGTAAATATGCAGGTCATTTAATTGTACTTCAGGCCAGTGTAGCTATAGTTTCCTCATCTTATTGAAGAATAATATACATACAGAAAAGTACTTATTTCATAAAGTACTCAGAGCCAGATAATGAGTATGGGCAGAAATCACAAAATGGTCCAAAGTATTCTTCAGTGAAAACAGTTTATTCAAAAGGTCAAAATGTCCAGTCTTCTATATCATCTATGGTAGTAGAGGCCACAGAAGGGTCACAACACTTGAAAATGCATTGAGCCTTCAGATCACTTTATTTCATAATTGCGCCCATAAAATGTATGAGGTTTTTTTTTTTTTTTAACTGCTGCAGTGAAGCCAGCAAAGTCTCTCCTTGTCATTAAATTGGGAGTAGATCCTTAATTTTATTAGTTATATATTTCTACAAAATAATGTTTTCACAAAGATTGCAGTTAAATGTGCATATTGATTATAGCACAGCATCCTTGGGTCAGGAGTACACGCATGGCCAGTCCAGTCCCCTGCAAGGCTGCAGTCAGAGACAGAAATGAACTCTCTTCTGGGTTCTGGTGGGAAGGACCTGCTTTCAGGCTCACTGTGTTATTGACAACCTTCACTCTCCTGTCTGCTTGACTGAGGGCCTGGCTTTCTTGCTGGTTGTCAATGTAAGTCTGTCCTTATGTCACTGCTGTCTTCTCTTCAGATGGCATCTTACCACATGGCAACTTGTTTCTCTAAATCCAGTAAAAAGAAGTGTCTTAGTGAAGTGGGCAATAAAATCATATTAATGTGCTTATGCACATCCTGTCACCTTCAGCATATCTTGATGGTTACAAGAAAGACCTAGTGTTTTTAATTCAGAGAAATTTTTTAAAAAGGACCCATAATCAAATCCCACAAATATGCCTATTGACATCGTTTGGGTGCTTTGTCATGTTATGGTGACTAACAGTTCCCAACACTTGTATGCCAAAGAGTTCCCAAGATATCAGTGGCTTATAACAAAAATATTTACTTTTTATGTACATGAAATGTTTATCACAGATCATGAAGAATATAATTAGAGAGTTTGAATTTGATAACCACTGAATATAGATGACTACATATGCCCAGTTTTTAAAAGAATAGATATGAAAATAATTTTCAAATAAGATGAATCAGTTGAGAGTAATTTTAGTGAAAAATAAATATAATGTAGGGGGCCTCCCTGTTGGTGCTGGGGTTAAAGTCTCAGTGCTGTCAAGCTATCTCCAGCCACTGCTGCGTGAGTTCGATCCCCAGCCAGGGAGCTGATTCACATGGCGCAGCAGACCTTTCCTGTCTCAACAGCTCTTCCCCTCAGCAGTGTATTTCGATAGATCCACCTGTTCTGCCCCCCTCTCCGACTCTGGTGAATCCTCTCACCCCCTGCACCTCTGGCCTACACCCCAGTTCTTGTATGCATAAATGAATAAAATAAATATTTTAAAATATCTCATGTAAATATAAAACCTCCCTTTACATTTTTCATTTGAATCAAATTACAGTTGATTTTGAGGGAGTAGCCTGTTGCATAATATTAGTCAAAAACATCATAAATAGTAGTCTTTTGGTAACCAAAATTAAGTAAGTCATGAACATGTTCTGAAGACCTTTAAGATAGCTATGGAATTAGCT
>PVIJ01020228.1:0-21460 GCA_004024925.1 Scalopus aquaticus | reverse complement strand
CAGAAGATGTGGTACATATACACAATGGAGTACTATTCAGCATGGAAAGAAGATAAACACATGCAATTTGCAGCGACATGGATGGAATTAGAGGGGATCATACTCAGTGAAATAAGCCAGAAAGAAAGAGAAAAATATCGAATGGTTTCACTTATAACAGGACTATAGGGAGGCCGGGTGGGAGAGAGACAATCAGTTGGGTGGGGGGAGGGAGGCGGAGGGAGGGAAGGAAAAGGGCACAAAATGGAATAGAAAAGAACACAAGGGACCATGAAGATGGATCACGGGTGAATTGGTGGTGGGCTACCCAAGGGGAATACAAAATGTAAAAGATATAAATAACAATAAAAATATATATTTATAAAAAAAAAGAATTACTCTTTTAGTAATTCTTTCTATGGGTTTGGCTTTTCTAGAAGACTCTACATGTAGTGAGATCATAGGACATTTGTCTTTCTCTGCATATTTCACATCAACATATTTAAACATAAATTTAAAAAGCAGTTTTCTAGTTGCAGATAAATTTAAAAGGAGCTTTCAAGACTTGGAGAATGACAGAAAGCTGAACTTTCAGGGGTGTTTTTCTCTGAAAACTTGTCTGACCAAAATGTATGTTAGTCAAAGTTTCAGAGGAGCCTTGCATTGGGGTCATTAGTTTCTAAAATATGCACCTGGTAAGGGAGAGTCCTTTTCTGCGAGACTGGAACCACTAGCCAAATTCATCCCATCAACTTGTGCCCAGCTGGACTTTCCAGGACTTGTTATGAAACACTCAACCCCCAGATTAAAACCTTTTTTTTCCTTTCAATAATTTTTTATGCATTTATGTATGCTCTCAGAGTTATCATTCCAATTTTATCCAACTGACTGAAACTAAGAATTTCCCTTTCTCTTTACAGGATAACAAAACATGGGGGTGTGTAATGAGTGCTATGTAACAATAACACCAAGAAAAGTGGGAGTTTTTGAATCCTTTATGCTCCGAATAGTTTTGCATTAGCTATTGAATCATATTTCCAAGTCGTCGATTTTGGATAAATAGTTCATATCATTATGTCCAATTTGTATCGATTAATGATTAGCCAGTTAATTACTGAACTTCCCAATTTCAACTGTAGACTTTTTTTTTAAATAAGCTTTTCAATTTTTTTTAAAGATTTATTTATTTATGCATACAAGCTGGGCTACAGACCAGAGGCGTGGGGCGGCGAGAGGGCTCACCAGAGACAGAGTGGGGAGCAGAACAGGCAGATCAGAAATACACTGCTGAGGGGAGCAGCGGGCGAGGCAGGAGAGGTCTGCTGCGCCATGTGGGAATCTCCCTGGCTGGGCATCGAACTTGCTTCGCAGCTGCTGACAGCTTCACAGTGCAGTGCTTACCTGCTGCACCACCAGGGAGGCCCTCAACTGTAGACTCTTTAACCATACACTTACGTATAAATTAGTAAAACCAAATGCCAACGTCCAAAGCTATCTGCTCTCCTGTTGGAGACCCCGCCCTGCATGGGCACCCTGGACTTCAGTCTGGGCTCTCGGACTTTGGAGTTTCACGTGGCTGAATGACATCGTGCATGCCTCACCGCCATGCTGGATGCTAGCCAGTTTGACTGGGATCCTGACTTTTTCATCAGTTGGTGGGAAGTGATGGCATTAAACTCAAATAATCTGCAAGGAGAAATCTGACAGAAAGGGCCTTGTTCAAACCTCAGTTTCTGTGAAAGATGCTTTTTACATAGGAGGACATTTAAAGTGTCCATCCTTTCCACGGTGATTATTTCTTAAATTTAACGTGAATATTGGTGAGATTGTTGGAAATTCACAGTGACGATACACTGCCTGGACTCGTTGTCATGGAAGAGTTGTGATGTCACAGAATCCTCCTAAGAATCGAGAGCAGAGGCGAGTCCCCGCCACACTGGCGATGCAGGAGAAAACAACAAGCTCTAAAGAAGGGGTCTCGAAGGTCCTCTTCCAGATGCCTCTTCATTTTCTTAGTTAAATAAGACCCCCCCCCCTTTTAAAAAGAGATGCTTCCATATTTAAATCGGTTACCTGCTTCCTTTTGAAGCATGCAACCCCACAGCAGGAAGAGAAAGTCTGATATTTCAGGTCCAGGTTTAAAGTCCACTGTGCAGTGGTCTCCAAGCCAGCAGGACAGTCACCGGCTCCCTGCATTACCTGGACACCAACAGATGTCGACTTCTTTCTTTTCTAACCTGGACTTGACGATGCACTGGCTCAGCACTTCTAGCAGGTCGCCCACAGACCGGATTCATTCCCCACTGACGGGCACCGTCGCATCTCCCTGAAGGACAAATGGGAACTTTCTTAAGACTCAGTGTCCCGTAGACAAACACTTTCTCCTGCAGCAGTCCTCTCGCCTGGAAAAGCAGTGGGAGACCCCCTCGTCCCTGGCCGGACAGTGGTTTCCATTGTATTCTTAAAGGCTGTGGTCACTGTGCCTCTGTATTAGGAGGCGTGAAGAGTGGAGAGAGCCCGAGAGAGTCTCTGAAGACAGAATGAGGCCCCGAGACCGGCGGAGCAGCTGGAGAAATGCAACAAGCACCCGCACCTGCGTCAAAGATGGGCCCGCCGGGGTTGTGTGTCCGGGACGGACACAGAGGAGGCTGCGCGCTGGAGGCGGGCTTGCTGAGGGCGTGCACACGGTGGCTGCAACTACAACGAAATAGCTAGAAGCCAGAAAGGGGGGCTGTGAGCCACGCTCGGAGTGGGTGTCAGGGGCGGGTGGCCGGAAAGCGCCTGCCTGTGAGAGATGGTGCACGGACTTCCGTTGGTGAGAAAGGAACTGCTCGGAGGGGAATCAGAGTGCGGCCTTGCTAGGGTTAAAGATCCTTAAGCTTTAGAGAGAATGTATAAAAGAAAATTTCTTTCTGAAATAATTTATGGAAATGCCGTACTCCCTTTGAAGGTTCCATGTCACTGCGTGGCACTACGCAATGTTCTCTTTCTTCACCTGTCAGGCAAAGACCACCTCGAAGAGTCTCACTGCTGATTACTAGTTAATTGTCATTAATAAGTGACAACTGACATTATGGGGGCTTAATGCGGAGAGAACAGAAAGGAGCCACAGATATTCTAATGAGCTGACTCCTACGTGCCCTCTATTGTTGTCGAGAATGAGGAGCTGTCGTCATTGTTCAGAAGATGGGCTTCAACTGCTCTGGAAAATATTCTCTTTTAATTTCTTTATGCATAGATAATTCCGGGTACTCTGTATTTCGCTCCCACTCCCCTCCGCTTTGAGCGCGCACGCACACACGCACACTCTCCCTCCTCCGAGGCCGAGAAGGCCCAACTCCAGAAGCGCCCCCCGGATTCGGCACTCCCAGCGCTGTGTTCACCCAGCAGAGAACGGCCGCTCACGGGCAGGCTGGGGTGGACCGGGGTGCGCTCGCAGGGGCAGAGGCGGGGCCTGCAGGGCTGAGGTGGGAGGGAACAGGCCGGGAACTGACCGCAGGAAAAGGCCCGCACAGCCCCCCCTGCGCGCTGACCGCCGCCCGAGCTCACCGCGCACACCACTGGCCATCTGCCCCCGGGGCCGCGCCCTCCCGGTGACCACCGCCCTCCGGGAACACGGCCGCGAGCGCACCTTCCGGAAGGCAAGCTGGAGTCGAGGCCCGCGACCCAGGGAGTCCTGAGCTTCGAGAGGCTTCGCGGTCCCTTGATTCCGGTCAGCAGTGCCGGCGCAAAGCCCTGCGGGCAGCGCGGGGGCACGGCGCGGGGCTCTGCCTGCGTGCGCGCGGCAGCCATACTCCATGCTGACGCTGGGGTCGGAAATGAGGTAACATCACACGCAGACGAGCGTCTGCTGACCCCGCCTGCCCGCCGGAGGGTGGGGGCGCGGGGGGGCGGGGCCGGGTCGGCTCCCGCGCTGGAGGTCTCGGAGCAGGCCCGTGGCGGCCTGTTCTTGGAGGAAGCTCAGCCGAAGCCAAAGGGAACAAGATGCGTTGTTTTTTGCAAGTGCCAACACCTCCTAACGACAATTTTTCGTGCTATCAGAGCATTTCACACCGCGCGGGCCCGCCTCTCTCTGGCCTCACCGTGCGCGGCAGTTCCCAGCCTGACACCGCCGAGAGGCGTCCGCCGAGGGCCTTTGGGGAGCACAGCCCGGCGCTGCGGAGGGCGGTGGTCTGGCCGGCGACCCTGGCAGGGAAGAGCCAGATGGCGGGAGGTGGCCGGCCCGCGCTTTCCTGAGCCGGCTGGCGCGGCCTGGTGCGGGCCATCGCGGCGCGGGGTGGCCACGCGGAGCCTCCGCACTCGCTGGAGCCACCGTGCTCCAGGCCCTGCGCGCCCCGCCTCACCCTCGGGCGTGGCCTGTTGCTTTGTGCGGACATGGAGACTGGCCTTGGCTTGGTGGCTTCTGCAGCTGCCTTCGCTGGACATCAACAGCCTCGCCTTCGCTTTGCACAGAAATGTGGGGAAGGACATAAGGAGCCTTTGGCAGGCGCGGGCGGCTGGCCCGGGGCCTGGGTCCATGTGTCTGCAGGGACTTTCTGGCATCATCGTGACTGTCAGGTGAGAAGCAGGTTCAGAGGCCGGACAGTTTCTTTCTCACAAAGGGCTGTCAGCCCGCTGCGGGCCCCTGCTCAGGTCGGGGCGCGGCCTCCGCTCCCCGCGGGATGTCCTCATCACATTGGGGGTGCTCAGCTCCTGAGGACACGCCTTCCCGGACTGCGGGCTCCTCCTTCCCCAGCGCATCAGGAAGGGCGATCCCAAGTGCCGCCTCTCCGGTGGCCAACAGGCCGGTGGCTGCTGGGTGGGCGAGACCCGCTGCGGGCTGGAGCTATAGGAGCCAGGCTAGCCGTCTTGTGGGGTTCCATGACATCGGGGTGGCACAGCTTCATGGGCACCCTGCCCCACAGCAACCAGGTTTCAGTCAGTTAAAACCCTGCAGGTGGGAAAATCTGAGCTGGAGAGAGAAAGGGGCAAGAAGTGAGGTGTGGTCCGCTTGGGCTGGGCTGTTGGTTCAGAGAGGTGACGGGGGTTCAGCATTGTGGGGCCTCCTCCCACCACAGATCAGGTCTCCGGGGTGCAGACCACTGGGGTGCAGGGTGAGTGTAGCCACACACAAGGCCACGACTCCCGGGTCTGGCCCTGCGCTGGGCAGGTGCCCCCGGCCAGCTGGCGGGTGTGCGTTGGGAGGAGGACTCCTTCGGCCTCATGGAAGCATCCGGAAGCCCTCTGTGCTTTCCCACGAAGCCCACGGTGTCCTCCTCGAGGGTCTGACACCTTCCTGGGGCAGGCGCTGTCTGGGGGGACCAGGAGCGGGCCCCTTTTCTCTAGTCAGCACCAGTCCCGCTGAAGCCGGTTCCTGATGCAGCGGGGCCGAGCCAGGCCCTTCTCCCTGGGGGTTGAGGGCGGCGGGAAGGGGCCAGGCAGGGGCAGCCAGGGGCTGCTGCTGTCGCTCAGCTGGACGCCGCCCAGGGTGCCTCTGGGGGTGCCGTCTCGCTGGTGCGTCTCAGGCGCTGGACAGCGTCTTGAAGGGCCTGGCCTGCTAGGTGTCCTGCTTGGTGCCCTGGTCGGTGTCTCTGGGTCCAGGGGGACTCTGGATGGGACCTTGTGGTGGACCCTGATGGAGACAGGGACGGGGTGACACAGAGGAGCGCAAAGGCCACCGCTCTGCTCTGCAGCCCAGGGCCCAGTTCCGCTGGCTCAGTGGGACCAGAGGCCGCCGTGGGGGACAGGCTGGGAGGCCGCCGCGTCCCCCGTCTCGAGACGCAGCCCCTGCAGAGCTCTGCAGTGTGGCCCAGGGAGTTCTCTTCTCCCCTTGAATTGTCCCCTTCCTGGAACCCCCACCTCAGCTGGAAAGAACAGAGGCCTGAGACCGATCGCAGGGCGTCACTCACTCCTTGGCGAGGACGGGCTCTGTCCCGGGGACCTGCACCCTGAGAGGCGGCTTGGCGCCAGAGGCCTCCAACCCTGCTGGGATGAGGTGGGGGATGGTGGGAGCCCCCCACCTGGACATAGTGGTGTGCGGGGGGCTCACGGGCAGACAGGTGTGAGCCGCCCTGATGAGGAGCCCCCAGCACACCCCCTTTGGGGCACCGAGCGCTGAGCAGATGAGGCGTAGGTGTTCACCACTGTCAGCAAGGAGAAGGATACGGAGGTGGTGTCTTCCGGGCAGGGGCCCTTGTTTTCCTCCCAGCTGAAGTCCCCTCCCCTTCTCCAGGCCTTCAACCATCCTTATGCCCCTTGGGACAGACTGCCCTGCGTGTGTCTGCTCGGATGGGAGCTGCGGCGGCCTGTGTGGGGCCCCGGAGGCTTCCCTGACCCGGGGCCTCAGCTGTCCTGTGGGGTGGGGGCTGCGGCATCAGAACACTAGTGCGCTCACTTGGGGGTCTCTGGGAAACGTGGCTGAATGGAAAATGGCGTCTTCACGGCAGGAGCTTCCGGTGCTGAGGTGTGAATTCTCAGGTGTGAATTCTCAGGTGTGAGGTGGTTCATCAGTTTCACAGAGCTGTCTCCAAAATACTCCCTCCCCTTCCCTTCCCCTCTCTCCCTTCCCCCTCCCTCCCTCCTCAGTAGAGGACACTTAAGATAAAATGAGCATTCGAACCACTTCCAATGTCCTGTTCAGGCACTAGCTGCACCCATACACTCTCCATCTTGAGGACTTTCTTGTCATCTCAAACTGAAACTTGGTCCATTAAATCACTTCCCAGTCCCCTCCCTCATCGCCTCTGAGCTACCAACGTGTGTGTCTGGGTAGAACATCACATAGGTGGGATCATGCAGTACCTGTCCTTTCGCGTCCGGCTTATTCCACTCACTTTCGTCTTAAGGTCCATTCATGTGGTACCTGTGTCCAAGGTCCCTGCCTTTTTAAAGGTCAAATAGTATTTCACCGTCTGGCTAGAGCACACTTCGCTCATCCACGCCTCTGCTGATGGACTGTTTCCACCTCTGGTTACTGTGGATAGCACGGCTATGAACATTGCTTTTCGGGTATTGATTTGAGTCCCTGATTTTGACTCTCTGGAAATATACCCAGAAGTGGAATTGCTGGGTCCCATGGCGACTTGCGGTAGATAACTTTGCAGGAACGGACAAGCCTTTTTCCCACAGTGATGCCTTTTTGCATTCCCATGGACTGTCACCAGGATTCCAGTTTCTCGGCATCTTGCTGACACTTGTTATTTCTGTTATTCTTGGGTGTAGCCGTCTTGGTGGATGAGAAGTGGAACCTCACTGTGGTTTCTTTGCTTTTCCCTGATGCCCACTGACATGGGGCATTTTCTCATGGACTCGCCGGTCATGCCTGTATCTTCAGAGGATAGTCTTGGCTCATTCTTCAGTGGGTGGGTGGGTTTCTGTTGTTGAGTTTTAGGAATCTTTATGTATTTTTTGTTAGATTTATGATTTGAAAATATTTTCTCCTGTTCTGTAGATTGTCCTTTTGCTCTCTCCATAGTGTTCCTTGATGACAAAAGTTTTAACTTTTAGTGAAGTGTCATTTATCTGGTTTTTCTTTTGTTACCTGTGCTTTTGGTGCCATGTGCAAGAATCATTGCCAAATTCAATGTTACGACGTTTCTCCTTTATGTTTTCTTCTAGAGTTTTATAGTTTCAACTCTTTTGCTTAGGTCATGGGTCCCTTTTGAGTTAATTTTTGTTTTTAGTATAAGGCAAGCTTCCAACTTCATTTTTGCATGTAGATTGTCCCAACACCATTTGTTGAAGAGAATATCCTTCCCCCATTGAATGGCCTTGGCACTTTTGTCAGAAATCATTGGGCCATACATGTGAAGGTTCATTTCTAGGCTTTCTCATCTATTCGCAGACAGATTGCAGTCTGTTATTATGCCAGCACCACACTGTTTTAATTACTATAGCTCTGCGATGTGTTTTGAAATTAAGATGTATAATGACTCCATCTCTGCTCTTTTCCAAGATTGTTTTGCTATTCCCCACCTTTTATTTATCAAGCATTTCTCTGTCCCCCACCCGAGCTTCTAACACTCTCAGATAATCTATAGAACCAGTTTGGACAACTTTACTTCAAGAGTTATTTCCCAAGCTTAGCTAGCCTCTCCAAGTCCTTTAAAATAGCTATTTACACATTTTTGTTCACATCCAGAAAAAAAAAAAAAAAAAAAGAAAAAAACCAACCCAGTGGTCCAGGTTGTTAAAAAAAATACAGGTGAATTGAATTTAATTCTTGTCCCTGGAAACTCATCATTGTATAAAAAGTTGAGTCCCCTTGTCACCCACTTGGGTGCAGCAACTGAACTTCTCTGTGCCTCACCTTCTCCTTTCCCGCTCACGAGACTGGATGGCAGGCTTTTCGAGATGTTGTGACAATTAATGAAACGGAATTTGTAAAATGCTTTGAGTACTTTGAAAGAAAAGTGTCATGTAAATTCAAGGAAAAGCACTAGTATAACTCTGGAATCAGTGCAAACATAAATTTCCCCCAATCATTTTATGGAATATGGCATCAATTCTGAGATTAATTATCTGAAATCTAGGACAAGTACTCTTATCCTAAGTTGCATGATGAAGTTTTGTTCTGAAGAATACATCAAAAGCAAGTTTAACAAGAACGACTTGGACCGCGGTCTAGACACTGAGCATTTCGGGCTTTGGTGTCCAGGTGCAGAAGATCTCCCCTCATTTTTCAAGCCCACTCAGACGTGTCCTACCCTTCTTATGTTTTAATTTTACTTTTATTAATGCTATATATTTTAAGAAGCAAATAGTTCCATAGGGCTTATTATCGAGAAAAAAGTTGCCCCTGTCTCACTCCCCAGCCGCCTCATCCTGCTGACAAAGGTTTCAGGACGCTCTAGACCCTCCTCTATGATGACTTTCTTGTGTGGATAACAACACTGCGTGCACGCACCTCCCCGGCCCCCCACACCCCACGCCCAGGTACTTTGGCCTCCATGCTGGTGAGACACTAGCCCCCGCACACGGCTGTGACTCGGCACATTGATCAGAGCGAGACCACGCTGCGCCCTGGAGCTACGTTTCTTTTTCTGTGCGTTGTTAATTTTGTGTTATTGCTGCTGTTAATTTTCCGGCAGAAGAGACTTGTATTTCTACGTTCTCCTTCCTGATTCATCTCCAAAGCATGGGGTACCATGGATTCCACTCTGAGGAGGCGTGTCCCCAGCGCCGCCTGGCTCAGGGCTATACTTGGTGTCTCCCCCAGTACTCCCTGGTCCTGGGCCGTCCAATCAAGCCGCAGCAGGAGCACTCTCTCGAGCCTCTGGGTGGGCTCCTTCTGCAATTCTTCCTGCTCTCGGGTGCTTTATATATATAGTGGAAAACTACTCAGCTGTAAAAACAGACGAACTCTTGCCATTTGAAAGCGTGGATGGAAGCAGAGGGGGTGATGCTAAGTGAAGTAACCAGGAGAAAGACGAACACTGACTGGCAAACTGACGGTGAACATAGAGGAGCAGAGCAAGGGGGAGTATTATGGGGAACGCACCTAAAATGAGAGAGCGTAAAAGCATACATTGCACAAAAATGAACAACGTTGTAATATATCATATGTATTAATTAAAATAAATAATAAATAACACACTCATAAAAACAACAGTAAATTATTGACATCTGACTGCAGAGCTGGGTGACAAGAAGGGGGATCTGGGGCGGTGGGGGAGGGGCCGTGGACCACAGTGGGGGATTATCGGGTATGGTTTGAAACTATATTTGTAGATGTTCAAACCTATAACCCCCCAGCAGATACAGTGATGTAAAACACATTACCTGGTTAAACATGATTTATGAAAAAAAGAGAAAAAGTTGGAAAAATCTGAAAATTCAGGCCAGCCTAGAGCAGAGGACACTTCCCAATGAGAGGGAGAAGCTTCCTAATGCCAGAGGGCACTGTCCACGCATGTGTGAGCTTGTGTGTGCATGCACCTGTGGGCGCCACGTGTGCGCTTCTGTGCATGTGCTTGCACATGTGTGCACATGACGTGTGTGTGCATGTGTGTACGTGTGTGCACACAGGCTTGTGTGTGCATGGATGTGCACAGGGTGTGTGTGCACGTGTGTGCATGAGTGTGCATGCGTAGTGGTGCACTTTTCTGTTCCACATGTGCTCTACCGGCCCCTGCGCTTCACTCCTCTCTACTCTCGTGATCGCTGTTACCATTTATTGAACTTAACTTTTGCGTTCTCGGTTGTTCTTTCTCCTCTTTTAGAATTCTTTCCTACCTCTTCACAAAATTCCTCCTCATCCTTCCAGCCTGAGTTCAGGCCCCAACGTCCTTGGGGAGACTTCTACCAAGGGCTGAATTAGATGCATAGCCGTGGGCTTCAGAGGCCCCCATCTGGGGACCTGATAAGAGCAGCGATCCTGTGTTGGGGTGTTTGGGGCTGGAGCCCTGTTTTTGGAGGTGCCCTGTGAACGTTTACTGAATGACTAGAAAAACAAACTTGGCATCAGGAACATGTGTGTTGCAGAGGGTGGCCAGGCTGGGACTTCGGGATGACGCTTTGAGCAGGGATGGTGAGAGAGGGTCGAGTAGGGGTGGAGAGGGCGGCACCAGGCAGGGCTCGAGCGGACTCGGTGAAGTGCTTGACATCAGCCTTGGATCCCCTTCAGAAGCCTTGGAAGTCACTTCTTCACATGGTTGTAAGATTTGTATTCATAATATTTCATGATTTCTCTTTAGCAGCCCTGCCAAGTATAGAGTCAGAAGGAACTCCAAACTCACGCTAGCCCTGTGAGTTGAGTTTTTGTAGTTAGGATGATCACAGGTGAGTCGGTGGTAGAAATTCTAAGGGAACTCCACCAGAGAAAAGAAAGCAAACATCGTAAAAAAAATGAAAATGAAAAATATATGTAAATAAATAATTAAAAAAACTAAAAGTTTAAAGAGAACAGGATGAGGCAAAGCATGCTAGACCACAGCTGGCCTGACCCTAGCTGCCCGCCGGTGTGCACCTTCCTTGGAGAACTAGAGCTTTCATCGCAGACACCCGCACGCAGGAGCTTACGCTGAACGAGGCTCACCTGCAGTAGGTACATGTCTGTGTGACTTCTTAGTTTACAGGGCTTGTGATTTGGGGGAAATTTCAGGTTTCACTGCACCTAAAAGAGACTCAGTAGTAATGACCTTGGACCCTCACACTCATGCTCACACCCCAGCCTCACCCTTCTCCATCACTGCATCCACTCATTAAACACTCTTTCCCGTATTCCCGTATGAGGCTTGCTTTCTGTCACGTGGAGCTCGGTGCCTTTCTCGATAGCAATTAACGGTCTTGCTGAAACAGTGATGGGTTTTAATTACTGCATCCAACAATCAATTTGAGGCAAATTCCTAACAAAATAATCTCAGGGGTCCCTGGGCCAGTGATCAATTCTCTCTTTTAGGCGGATTCAAGAACAGTAGATGGGGTGTCTGCTGGAGAGAAAGGGGGGCCTGTCCCTTGGGCCATATCCTCAGGTGCCCCCTTACTGCAGTGGCCTGGGTCATGGTGGCCCGTGTGTCCAGCTGCTGGGGTGAGGCCCGAGCTCGCCTCCCCTGCAACCCACAGGCGGCCGGACTGCCTAAGGTCCCTTTAACCACCTCCTGCTCCGGACCCCTCCCCCCGCCCGCCATTTCTCTCATGACTTGTAGTGTGTTCCTACGGTTGCCTTTGTGGTTTTCAACAAACCCCATCAACTCTATTTCTTGCTCCATCAACGTGACTCCCTAATTTGTAAGATGAGGCTATTAACACTCCTGCCTTCTCTTCCACAACCTGCTTGCTGTCAGCTGCGATTTTACAAGGTTGTTAACATTTACATTATGTCCTACAACCACAAACAAATTTGTTCAGGTGGATTCCCAAAGTTTAAATGAAAAGGCTGTGTTTATGTGCTGTGTAAATACCGCTTGGGGCCTGTAGAACACACCACACCATCCCCTTCCTGCGGCCCAGAGGGGGTCCCCGCCGCTTCAGCCAGTGTCAAAGCCCCCCGAGCTCTAAATGCTGCCAGTGGCCCCCAATCAGGCCAATTCACTCACTCACTTATTACTAAGGGCCTGTGGCGCCAGGCGCTTCTCTAGAGGGCGCTGAGAATAGAGCGGCTGAGAATGGGCCCCCTCGGCCTCGGGGCTCAGCCTCCAGCCCGCAGAGAGTGAGCGCCTGTAGGTGTGGGCGCAAATCAAGGCGGGCCCCGGAGAGGCTGTAGCGGGGACTCACCGAGGGGCCGCGTAAGTGAAAGCCACAGGCGGGAAGGGAGAAGCCAGGCGCTCCGGGGACCAGGTAATGGGTGGGTGGGGGCTCAGGTGGGGCGACGGGGGCGGCAGCGCGCTGGGCAGCCGGGCGGGGGTCGTGCGGGGTCGTGCGGGGCCTTCAGGCTGTGGAGCTGAGGGAGGCGTTGGAAGCGGGCTCTGCTCCACGCTGAGGCTTCAAGGTGCGGGTTCCGAGACTCACGTCTGGGGGGTGACGGGACAGAGCGGAGACGTGGCCAGCGCCTCCGGGGAGTCCAGGGCCGAGGCTGGGGCACCGCATGGGCATTGAGACCCGTGGTGGAGGGAGACATGGCGGGCTGGGTGAGGGCGCCAGGACGCCCGCGGGGTCGGCGGTCTCTGGGCGGGCGGTGGGGGAGCAGCCCGGGGCCTGAGGCGCCAGGCGGGGTCTCCCGGGAGGGCGGGGTGGGGAAGGCCCAGGGGCACCCTCCTGTTCGGGCCTGGGCTAGGGGTCCAGCAGGCCCGGGCGGCGGGGTCCTGAGGGCAGCACTGTGAGCAGGTGAAGGGGGGAGGCGGAGGTGGGGGGCGGCTGAGGCTGAGGGGTGTCGCGGAGGGGCAGGCAGAGTCGGCTCTGGGGTGACAGGAGCGGGGAGGAAACACTGATGTACACCACTGAGTGGTTTAGGGGTCTCTTCAGGTGGGTCGCCCACCACAGCGGCCCCCAAGCACCATCACCCTCCCCAGAGCCCACCCTCTGCTCCTCCCCTCCACCCTCCCTGTCTGTAGCATCCATTTTACAGGTTTCTGGGCTTTGGTTTGGTTTTGTCTGTTCCTTTGTTCTGTTTCTCTATATTCTACATATGCGTGAACTCACCTGGTACTTCTCTCTTCCTCTGCTTTATTCACTTAGCATCGCCACCCCCCACCCCCAGCTCCTCTATGTCTCTGCAATGGCAAGAGCTCGCCTGCCTTAATGCCGGGCAGTGCGGCCTGCGTGAGCCGCAGCCCACCTTAGTCTGGGCACCTGCTGCTGGGCGTGTTCTGCTTACTGTTGAGATATGTCAGAGTTGACGGCCTCTAACTGCCCTCTGGAGGCTGGCTGGCTGGGCGACCCGATGCCCGTCCCACCTTCCCTCGGGAATGGAGGCCCCCCAACACCCGTGTCCCCCGTCTGCCCACAAGCCCACTTGTCCCTGATCTTTTGGTGCCACTTCACGCTTTGCATTATAAAGGTGCCACTTAATTCAATAGTTGTAAACCCATTGCACATACAAGCGGAAAACAAGGGTTGATTCCGCTAAACTTAAGTTAGTACTTTGAAAGTTTGGTAACAGAAGTTGCTTAAAAATTTGTTGTTTATGGTTGCCTGCTAGTTTTTGTTTTTGTTTTGTGTGTTTTTTCTCCTCCTGATCTCTTATTTGGTTCCCCTGCATTCCTCCTGTAAGTGAAGGGGAGGGGGAGGAAGAGGGACCTAAACAGGGGAGGGAGAGCATAAGGGACTATGGTGATGGTTCACGGGTGAACTGGTGGTGGCAATAGACAATAATATAAAGGATATAAATAAAATAAATTAAAAAAAGGAATTTTTGACATTTCAGTCTCACTTGGAGTAGGCTTCTATTGAAATCAGATTTCAGTTGATTAACGGAGCAAAGAGAAGTGTTCTCCTGAACAGATCATTGAATTAAAAATTAAAAATCTTAAAAATTAAAAAAAATTTATTGTTGCCATAGTGGGTGTGAGAAAACAAATGAAAAACAAAAAAGATTGACGCTAAAGAATTCCACTCTCCCCCACCCTCCATTTTCCCTTCTTGCTCTTTCTTTCTGTTTGCTCTTCTGTTCTTCTGTCCCCCTGGGACCTCAGAAGAGACAGCAGCAATGTTCAGACCCCGCTGGAACAGAAACCCTCTTTCCTTTGACCCCACTCTCAGCAGCCTGTGCCCCCCACAGCTCGAAACTGCTCGAAGCTTTCTTTTCCACATTTCCCCAAGTTTTGTATATAGTCGATTAGCATAGCTTTTAAATATCAGGGAAAAAAACCTCAGTCAACACTGGTCATCAGCCGTGCTTGCGTGTCCATCTGCCCACCCCCCGATGGCCTGCCTTGTTCCTCCGGCTCTCCCTCACTTGTAAAGGAGAGAATGTGGAGGTTGAGGGTGGTGGGTTGAGACTCCGGCCTGGGCCTGGGGTCCTGTGCTTACCATCCCCGAGCCTCTGGGTGATCTGAAAGCTGGAGAATAATCACATTTGCCTCTGGGTGGGGCTGGGGGTGGGGAAGGACCACAGTCACATCTGCAGGTGCACCCCAGCTCTGTGCAGAATTCATGTCAAGTCCCAGCTGCCTGCCTTTGCCTGTGAGACCCCAACAAGATTCGCACCGCTGGGTCTGCATTCCCGCCAGAGAGAGGCACCTGGGAGAATGATCATAAATAAAACCCTCCAGGGTGCCTCACATGGCCTCGTCCCCTATGGCCCCATTGCTGTCTGGGGGTGAGAAGGCGAGAAGGGGAGAAGGGAATATTCCTAACACTGTGGTGCTGTTAAGGGCAAGTTTAATTTTCTTTCTTTTTCACACTTCCCCAAGTTTTATATGGTCGGTTAGCATAGCTTTTAAATATCAGGAAAATGACCTCAGTCAACAGTGGCCATCAGTTGTGCTTACATGCCCATCTGTCCACCCCCTGACGGCCTGCCTTGTTCCTTGGGCTCTCCCTCACTTGTCAAGCCTGTCCTTAACGAAACACGAGGGTGCGAAGTAGTGAGTTAGGGAAGGAGCCACTTTCCCCCCAACTTTTGTAAAAAAGTTAAGCCAGACACATTTTGGGGCTGCAAAGTATCAGGCAAAAGTTCCACTGCATGCTTATAATACCTAGGCGGCCAGACCGCAGAGGGTAGAAGAAGACACTGGGGGAAGAAGACACTTCTGATAATAAAAAAGACTCCCGGTGAAGTATGTGGGTTTAATTGACCTTCCCCCAATCCTGATCACTATTCAAATCCACCAGAAGCATTAGCAGACTCTTTTCACAGCTATTCACTTTGTAAATGGGAAGTTATTTCTGTCTAAAAATATGCAAAATACATTAGAAGGTAATTGCAAGACATTCAGGATTCTAGAAACTTCCTTTGATGACTTTTAATGGCAAAATATACTATCTTCCATTGGGCATGAGTTTATTTTGTTAGTGATGCTAATTGTTCAAACAGCTCTAAATGGCTTTAAAAACCTGGCAAACACTTGTCTAATACCTCTAAGCAGATGGACAAATTTCTAATTAAATCTAAATTTATTCTTTGTATCTAACTTCCCTCTGAAAAAGACAAGGATCTCAGCACATTTGACTCTGCAGTGAACCCCAATGTCAGCCCCCCCCCCCAACCCTGCTGTGTCTGGAGCAGCACTGCTCAAACTCTCCAGGGTGAGGGGTTGTCAACTTTAGTCATTTTTTAAAAATTCCCAATCAGATTGAGAATAGGACTGGACTAGAAAGTTTCTTTCATCATGTTTAAAATTCACAAAATTTAGTTTTATTAGTTTCTTCTTAATTGGAAATTTACAAAAAATTAGTACATTTATCAAGATTTTTTAAAGTGATTTTTCAAGGTACTATTATTTTTTTTTCAAAAATCCTCCTCCTTCCTTATGGATTTACTTTATTCCTTACTGAAGCACATTCCTTGGTAGGGCTCCCCCTAGCCCTTAGTGAGCTTCCTGTGGTTAATAAAATATTAGATTTTGAAGTCTGAAAGTATGCATTCACTACTGAGGGTAGTTTGTCTAGATATAGAATTGTTGGCTTATACTATCTTTTCTTCAATATTTAGTTGAGATTATTTCTCTGCCCTGAGTCATTTTTGGGATCTAATTTGAAATTTAATATTCTAATTAATGGTATTTCATATTGCTGCTGTGTGTTTCTCTGTTGTTTTATTTTTATTTTCTCATTATCAGGATCTAGCATTTGTTTTCTAACTGGGGGCTTGTGATCTACCTTCAGTCCAGAATACTTTCAGTTATTATCTCTGAATAATGACTTCACTGCTATCATATCCAAATTTTCTTCAGGAAGATTGGGGCCTCTTCATCTGTTTTCCATGGCTTACTTTGTCCTTTATATTTCTTGTCATTTTGTCTATGTGCCTTATGCTTGATAAATTCCACACTATCATCTTCCACCTCACTAACACCCTCTTCATCTGTATCAGTTTAGTTACTTTGTCTACTTAGTTCTCAGTTGAGTGACTTTTTTTATTTCCTGGTTTCTCACTTACCTCTTTTTTATATCCATTTGTTCATGGTTCTTACTTGCCTATTTCTATTTCATAATTCCTTATTCACTGGGGCAGACTGAGTGCTTTCATGGACTTGATTCTTTATCCTCCCTGAAGTAGTTCCCTTTGCTGTACCTGCAGTTCTCAACTCCCCCATTCCTTTAATCAGGGTTGATTTTGTGATTTGTTTTGGCGGTAAGAATGCAGTAGTGGTGACAATGACCATGTTCTTGACTTAAGCCTCCAGAAGCCTTGGTGTTTGCACTTCTTCTCTTGCACCTGTGCTGTTGCCATGAGACTGTGCAGACCAGCTTATTAGGGGGTGAGAGACACATGAAGCAGAACTGAATCACTCTGGTCAGATCAGCCAAGAACAAGTGGGTCATTCCTAGCCATTTGAGCCACCCCAGCTAAGACGAGCAAGTCACACAGTTCACCCAGATTCAGAAGCAATAAACACCTACTTTTTATGCCACCAAAATTTTGCATGTTTTGGTTATTATTACACAGCGTTACAGTGGCCATAGTTAACTAGCCATGCTCTTTTCTTGGATCTTTTATAGTCTTTACTTCCCTGAATCTGACGAAGATGTATTTTAAACTCAGTTAAAGATTATTACTTTTTTTTATTTGTTGGAGATCATTTATTTTGTTGGGAAAATTTGGCATTTTATGCTTTGTTGAATTTGCGTTCTGTAAGCTTAGGTCACAAAAACTCTGAAATCTATTTGTAGTCTCCTTTCTCCCTGATTTCTCTGAGTCACTCTTTCGGTCCCTCCACCCTGATTCAGTTCTTCTATAGGGGTTTCTGTTTCTTGCTGATGTTGAGGGTAGTTTAGAACCTCCGCCTCACAACTATGCAGAAAGCAACTGGGCCTGTCTGTCTGGTGGTTTCTCTGCGTCCTCCCGTTCTCACAGCTGTAGAGCTCCTTGGGCATGAGTGAGTCTTCATCAACCCATTTGTAGTTGGAGGATTCTTACCTTAACACTTTTTGCTCTGCTCACGTATTCACGTATTCACGTGTTCATCTAGTCTCCGGTTTTTCACGCCACGGTGGATTTATTTGGAACTATTAGGAGCTATTTCTTTGATTGTACTCAGTCTAGAAACTTTAATTTCTATGCATTTAAAATTTCATTAAAATATATCCAGTAGTTCAGGAGCTGTGTGTGTTTTATTGAATGCTTATACCATTCATGCGGTGGCACAGAAAATAGCCGGCACACAAAGTGTTAAGTCCTGAAGTGAGGATTGTGTTCTTTTCCTTTCTCACATGGAGTGTTTCCAGTCCTGTTACTTCGCTGAAGTGGCTCCCAGCTACTGTTGAGGGTTCCGGATGGGAAACCTGCTAAACCTGCTCCCCACCCACTCATTTTGGTCCTTTTTTTCAGTCCCCAGAGATGTTAACTTCATATTTCAGCTTTGTTAGACTTTTTAAAGGTATATTTGGATATATTTTGGATGTCACTTTCACTTCCAGGCAAAATAGATGCACTTTTCCTTCCACTAATTACACCTAAAACACTTTTCACTATGTATAAAACAAATATGGCAATTTTGAGTGGGGGAGAGAAGAGATTGTCCAGGAAGGGTGGGGCCCAAGGTGATAGAGTGCTGAGTTTCAGGGTTTTCCCTCTAATATATGCCAGATTTGGAGCTAAAGTTGACAACCCAGAAACATCTATGGACACTGAGATAACTGATCCTTGCAAAACATGATAGAAAATACGTACAAGATGCAAACCTACAGTTTATGAAGTTGAGTGAACCTTATACAGGATAAACCAAAATAAATTCACCAAGATATTTTAGAGTTAAATTTCTGAAAACTAAAATATGGAAAAAATGTCTGGAAAGAAAAAAAAGAAATAGTATCTTGCTTATAGGAAAGAACCAATTTGAATGGATTTTCATGAGAAATCATTGATCCTTTTTCAACTGCAGAAAGAAAAAGATTGTCAACTAATATTTTTATGCCCAGTGTAAATATCCTTAAGGAATAAAGAGGAAATAAAGCCATCTCCAAGGGGGAAAACTAAGGTAACTTATCTTCAGCAGGTGTCCTCTAAAGGAATAACTAAAGCAAATTCTAATAACAGAAAGGAAATGATAAAAGGAGATTTGAAACACCAGGAAGGAAGAATAAGTAAAGATATGAGTAAACATAATAGATTTCAGTTATCCTTTTAGCTTTTCTAAGTTTTGACAGCTGAAACATTATAACATTGTCTAATGTGGTTGTAAATATATGAATAGAAAATGTTTAAGACGATTATGTTATAAGCAGAGAAGAATGAAAGGATATAAAAGCAGAGAAAAATGAAGGATATAAAAGGAGGTTAAGATTCTATAGTTCATCTGAAATGATAAAATGATGACACTTGTAGATTGTAATAAGCTGTGAATATAATGTATGATCCAGATAAGTCACTTAAAGTAAATTATATAAAGAGATACATTAAAAAGCATTTTGGAAAAAAATAAAAATCAAGTTGTATAAAGTATTCAGGTAAGCCTCAGGAAAGCATAGAAAAAAAGAGTGAAAAGAGGGGAAACGTCATTGATAATTATGTGAGTCATAAAATAACAATTACTACACTAAATGTAAATTATCTAAAATTAGCAGAGTATATCTAAAAGCAGGATACAGCTATATGATGTCTATAAAAATTCACCTCAAGTAAGATAATATGGGCCAGTTAAAAGTAAAAGCATAGAAAAGATATACTATGCAAACATTAATCAAAATATATGAATAGTATTAGTATCAGGTAAATGTGATATATGCCAGAGCCAAGAAAATCTTAAGAGGGACAGTAAATAAGAGGTTGATCCACCAAAAGCATACAGCAGTCCCAGTGTATATCACGAAACCACAAAGTTATAAAATGTGTGAAATAAAATTTGATGGAACTGAAAGGAAAAACAGACAATTCCACAATTGGAAATATCATTGCTTCTATTCCAACAATTCATAGTACCATTAGGCACCAAAAGAGAAAGTATATAGAACTCAATAAACAGTATCAATTAACAAACTCTCATCAATATTTATAGAACAACTCACTAAGCAACAACAGGAAAGACTCGTTTCAAATGCCCACTGTACATGTGCCAAAATAGACTAGGTCTTGGGGGCCTCCTCGGTGGTGCAAGGGGTTAAGTCTCAGCACTATGAAGCTATCAGCAGCCACTGCAGCATGAGTTTGATCCCCAGCCAGGGAGCTTCCCACCTGGCGCAGCAGACCTCTCCTGTCTCCCCGCTGCTCCCCTCAGCAGTGTATTTCAGTGGATCCTCCTGTTCTGCTCCCCACTCTGTCTCTGGTGAATCCGCTCACCCCCCGCACCTCTAGCCTATACCCTAGCTCTTGTATGCAAATTTAAAAAGTACCTTAAAAATAGACTATATCTTGGTCACAGTTAAGTGTGTTTTCTGACCACAGTGGACTCAAACTATTAGAAAATAAAGAAAGATAACAGGAAAACACTCAAACACTTGAAAAATAAACAACTAACTTTAGGAAGGAAATCTCAATGACATTTAAAAAAGTATAGAATAGAATGAAAACTAAATACAGCATATTGACATCTGTAGGGTTCAGCTAAGGTGCTGAAGAGGCGGATTTATAGTATCACGTGCATATGTTTGAAGAGCCGAAATGTCTGAAAACAATAATCTGAGTTCCCAACACAAGAACCTAGAAAACAAATAAAAACTGAAGTAAATCCAAAGTGAGCAGAATGCAGAGATTGATAAAATTAAAGACAGAAAAACAATGAGTCAAAATTTGTTTTTTTGAATAGACCAATCAAATTTACAAATATCTAGAAGGATAACAGAGAAAATAGAAGAGAAAAAAATTACTATTATCCGAGATGAAAATGTAAGTCAATCATTAAAGATTATAGAGGCAGGGGGAAAATGAGGAAATTTGATGAATGACTCTACACAGATCTTTGATAACTTGGAAAAAACGGCCAATTTCTCAAAAATCACAAACTGTCACAATTAGCCAAATATAAAACAGCTAATTTGAACAACCTGTAACTTTAAGGAAATTGAATTAATTGTTTAAAAACCCCTATAAATGAAATCTCTAGGCCCAGATGGTTATAGTGGAGAATTTGTGTTTACAATGATTAATGAGGAATTAATGCCAATTCTAGATAATCTATTTTAGAAAATCGAAGAGGATAGGAACACTTTAGAATTTATTTTATGTAGCTAGTATGATACTGATCCCAAACTAGACAGTCCAAAGAAAGAAAACTAGTGAATCCATGGGGCCTCCCTGGTGGCACAGGGGTTAAGTCTCAGCACTATGAAGCTGTCACCAGACACTGCAGCACGAGTTCAATCCCCAGCCAGGGAGCTTCCCACAGGGCACAGCAGACCTCTCCTGTCTCCCCGCTGCTCCCCTCAGCAGTGTATTTCAGTGGATCCACGTGTTCCGCTCCCTACTCTGTCTCTGGGGAATTCTTTCACCTTCACCCCCCCATACCTCTGGCCTACACCCCAACTCTTATGTGCATAAATGAATAAATCTTAAAAAAAAAGAAAACTAGTGAATCCAGATGCAAGAGTCTTTAATAAAGTGTTAACAAATAGAATACAGCATCGTATGAATAATTATATACATCAGGAGCAGTGGGGTTCATTTCAGGGATCTGAGGCTAGTTCAATACATAATTATCAATGCATATAATCAATCAGTGTAAACTACTATCTTAACAGGCTAGAGAAGAAAAATTTCACATGATTATATCAAACTTGATTGTATCAATCCAAGTGCTTGACAAAGTTTAATGCCTATATGTAATTTTAAAAAAATCTCAGAAAAATAGGAATAGATGGCATCTCCCTCGATTTGAAAGAAGAGCTACAAAGAAACTGAGACTAATTTTATTCAGTGATGATATACTGAATCCTTCCCCTGAGATAGGAACAAGGCAAGGATGTCTATTCTCGCCACATTTATTCAACATTGGACTGGAGATTTTAGGCACTGTACTGGTACAAGAGA